>REGO01001221.1:68768-78918 GCA_010120015.1 Rhombomys opimus
AAAAAAACTAAACACCTAGTGTCTATTTTTAACTCACCTATATGCATAATTTCTTCAATTCAGTTTACTTGGTGAACAAGTTAAAAGAAAAAAAGAAATTCAAAATCCTAACTTGGAGCCTGCAGGATGCCTCGGTAAGAAAAGCCACTTCTAAGTCTGACTATTTGTGATACCTGAGACCCAACTGACAGAACCAACTCCTCAGTGCTGTCTTCGTTACAACGCTTGTGACAATAAATCATGTATTCACATAAACGTGAACAAAGACAAATGATTAATAGTTAAATAAAACAGAAGTAGTTTCTAAATTCTCTTTTCTTGATGAAATTTTATTTTTTATTGAACATTGTTTATTATCATATGATATATACTGATTCTGATCCATCCCCCCTACTCCTTCCAATTTCTCTCCACCTACCCTATTCATTAGAAAACAAAAAGGCTTTTAAGAGACAATAGCAAAGCAAAACATAATAAGATAAAACAAAAACTAACAGACTGAAATAGGACAAAACAAACAGAAAGGGAAAGAGCGCCAAGTCTGCACAAGAAACAGATATGTCTCAGCATCTCCTTCAATACCCTGATGGGTAGAGTCTTTCTTTCGGGAGACCCCCTGTGGAAGGCTCCTGTCATGTTTCCTGTCTTCTCCTACTTTCAATGTCTATCCTGCTTGCCATTCTGAATGAGGTTTCAGCCTCTTCTCTAGGGTCCTCTTTGTTGTTTAGCTTCTTTAGGAGTATAGATTTAACTATGTTTATCCTATATTAAATGTCTAATACACACTTATAAGTGAGTATATACCATATGTGCCTTTCTGCTTCTGGGTTACCTTGTTCAGGATGATCTTTTCTAGTTCCCATCATTTGCTTGCAAATTTTATGATTTCCTTGTTTTTTTATTGCTAAGTAGTATTCCATTGTGTAAATGTACCACAATTTCTGCATCCATTCTTCAGTTCAGGGACATCTAGGTTGTTTCCATATTCTGGCTGTTTTGCATAAAGCTGGTATGAACATAGATGAGCAAATGTCATTGTTGTATGTTTGAGCATCTTTTGGATATATGTCCAGGAGTGGTATAGCTGAATCTTGAGGTAGCATTATTGCTAATTTTCTGGGAGATGTTAAGACTCATAGCCAAACTTTGGGCAGAGTGCAGGGAATCTTATGGAAGAAGAGGAAGATAAAAATATGTGGAGAGAACAGGAGCTTCACAAGGAGAGCAACAGAGCCAAAAACCTGGGCCCAGGGAGAGGACCTAGACCACCTGCTCAGAGGAAGCTCATGGGTTTCTCAGTTTCCAAGTGATTCTCTAGTAAGGGGATTAAGGACTGTCTCTGACATTAACTCAGTGGCCGTCTCTTTGATCACCTTTCCCTAGGAGGTGCAGTCTTCCCAGGCTATAGAGGAATATGATGCAACCAGCCCTGATGAGGCCTGATAGGCTAGGGTCAGATAGAAAGGGAAGAGGACCTCCCCTATCAGCAAACTATGGTAAGGGCATAGGAGCAGAAGAAGGAGGCTAGGTGGGACTGGGAGGAAATGGGGGTGGTGTTACAGCTGGGATACAAAGTGAATAAATTGTCATAAATAATAAGTAAATAATTTAGGTAGATAATTTTTTTAAAAAAGCAAAAAACATTAAATTGGAAAAAATAAATATGTACTCGAAGAACCTGTACAGTAAATAGATATATGTGAGTGTGTGTGTGTGTGTGTGTGTGTGTGTGTGTGAAATAAAATAAAACGAAGATAAATTTGAAAAAAAAGAAAAAACAGGATATTATGAGAGAAGGAACCTCCAGGGATGCCCCAGAGCTTGTTCTCTGTTCTCTGTCTATTGCCTGTGCATGCTGCCTATTTCAGTTCGTATGTTCCTGGGTCCTCCTGTTGTGATTAGAATTCTTTCCCTTGGTGTCCTGTAGCACTTTTGGCTCTTTCTTTGTTTTCCCCGTTCTTTTTTACAGGATCTGCTGAAGCCTGAGAAGAGGGATTTGATTGAGATATTCCATTCAGGACTGATTGTTCCAAAGTCTCTCATTCTCTGCACCATGTTTGGCTGTGGGTTTCTGTATTTGTTCTCATGTGTTGCAGAAGGAAGCATCTCTGAAGATGACTGAACAAGGCCCTGATTTATAAATATGTTAGAATGTCCTTAGTAATCATTTTATTGATATGTTCATTTAGTAGAGCACTAGTACTTGGTTTACCCTAGGTTCCCCTGCCAACTGAGGTGTTTCACTGTATTGGTTGGTTACTTTTACAAGTTTGTGCCACCACTGCCTAGCACATAATAGAGATAAGACACTGCTGTAGCTCAAAGGGTTTGTATCTGGGTTGATAGTTAGGTTTCTCCTTTGGTAGTATACAGAATACTTTGTGTAATGACACTATCAGGTAAGAAAGAAGAAAGAAGGCTTTATATAAGTACTATCTTGGCTTCTTTATTTCCAATAAGTTGTTTAAGCATTGTCTTCAGCAATAGGGGCTTATCACAAACTGGTGGAGAATAACCGAAAGCCTAAGGGGCAGTCTGGGTTGTTCAGGAGAAGACTTCTGGAAATGAGCAAACTTCAGAATTAGATGAAAATGAAGCCACAACTTACCCAAACTTATGGGCACAATGAGAGCAGTGCTAAGAGGAAAGTTCAGCACAAAATGCCTTCATAAAGAAATTCAAGACATCTCATATAAGGACATTATCAGCACAAAAGAAAGCACTAGAAAAAAAAAAATAAGCTGACACACCCAAGAGGAGAAGACTTCTGGAAATGAGCAAACTTCAGGCTGAAATAATTAAATTAGAACAAACAGAACAATTCAAAGTATCAATGAAACTAATAGCTGTTTTTTAAAGAAAATCAACAGGATAGACATACCTTTAGGCAAACTAACTGAAAAACAGAGAGACACTATCCAAATGAACAAAATTAGAAATGAAAGGGGGAAATAACAACAAATACTGAGGAAATCCAAAGAATCATTAGGTTTTACTTCAAAACCCTATATACAACAAAATTTGAAAATTTAAAATAAATGGACAATTTCCTCGATAGATTTCATTTACCAAAGTTGAATCCAGGCCAGGTAAATAAACAGTCTTATATCCCCTAAGAAAATAGAAGCTAGAGAAGCTGTCATCAAAATCTCCTATCCAAAAAAGGAAAAAAAATGTCCCAGACCAGACAGTTTCAGCACAGAATTCTACCAGACCTTCAAAGAAGTGCTAATTCCAATACTCTTTAACTATTTTACCAAATAGAAAAATAAAAAACATTACCAAACTCATTCAATGAGGCCACAGTCACCTTGATATCTAAACCACACAAAGACCCAACAAAGAAAATCTCAGACCAATCACTCTTATGGACATTGACAAAAAAATGCTTAGTAAAATGCTTGCAAACTGAATCAAGAACACATCAAAGATATTATCCATTGTGACTCAGTAGGCTTCATGCCAGGCATTCATGGGTGATTCAATATATGAAAATCTGTCAATATAATCCACCATATAAACTGAAAGAAAAAAACCCACATGATCATCTCCTTAGATGCTGAAAAAGCATTTGAAAAAATTCAATACCCATTCGTGTTTAAAGTTTTGGGAAATCAGAGATACAAGAAGATATCAGAAAAATGGAAAGATCTCCCCTGTTTGTTGTAGGTGGTTTTAATATTTACTATTGATATATCTTCTGGTAAACCTGCTGGTAGTCATAAAAAGCTGTATAACCAAATCACCACACAGAGACTGGGTTTATTTATTTAACCTAGAACACAATGCTGGGCAATAGTTACTTCCTCTTTAACCTCCAAGCCCTCATAATTTCCTAATGTTTAGATTTTACTCATTATTCTTGCTTTTTGTGAAATCTTAGGTCTAGTTCATTCTCCACTCTCCAGGTAGTTATAAGATCTCCTCCCAGCTCAGCTCTCTTTGCTCTCCTCGCCCTTTCTACTCCCACTCATTTCCTGTCCTCTGGCTCCTCCCCTCTTTCCTGTCCTCTGGCTCCTCCCATTGATCAACATTGTGGCTAGTTGCTTTATTTTGTCCTTTTTACACAAAGTTGATACAGGATGCTTAAAATAAGTATCACAATGCAATATCCAGATTGAAACCAGAGAGTGGAGGGGAGAAATCAGCATTTGAATGACCAAGGGTAAGATGTATACCTTTCAAAAAAACATTATACCAACACATGCTCATGGATTGGTAGGATTAAAATGGGAAAAATGGCCATCCTGGGCTGGGGAGATGGCTCAGTGGTTAAGAGCATTATCTGCTCTTCCTAAAGGACTGGATTTAATTCCAAGCACCCACATGGCAGCTCATAACCATCTATAACTTCAGAGGTCTGACATCTTTACATTAATGTACATAAAATGAAAAATAAATAAATTATTTTTTTAAATGGCCATCCTACAAAGAGCAATCTATAGATTCAATGCAATTCTCATCAAAATATCAACACAATTCTTTACAGACTTTGAAAAAAGAATTCTGAACTTCATATGGAAAAACAACAAATCCAGAATAACTAAAATCATCTCTGGTTGAGGGACATCTGGGATGTTCCCAGTTTCTGTCTATTACAAAACATCCACTGTGAACATAGTTGAGCAAATGTTCTTCTTGTGTGGTGGAACAGGTTTGGGTATATGTCCAGGAGTGGTTCTGGCTGGGTTTTGAGGTAGAGCTGTTCCCAATGTTCTAAGAAAATGGTTGTACAAGTTTGCACTCCCACCAGCAATAGAGAGGTGTTCCCTTCCCCCAGAACCTTGTCAGCATGTATTATCATTTGAGTTTTTGATCCTAGCCATTCTGATTAAGTGTACAATGGACCCTCAGAGTCCTTTTGTTTTGCATTCCCATGATTACTAAGGAAGTCGAGTATTTCTTTAACTGTGTCTCAGGTATTAGAGATTCTTCTAGTGTGAATGCTTTGTATAGTTCTTTACATCATTTTTAATTATATTATTAGGTTTGTTGATGTTTAATTTCCTGAGTTCTTTATGTATTCTGGATATTATCCCTTTGTAGGATACAGGGTTGGATTTTTTCCCAGTTTGTGATCTGTCATTTTGTTCTATTGATAGTCTTCTTTGCTATGTATAATAATGCATGTGTTTTCTTAGGCCATACAAATCATCAGCATTAATCTTTATCATGACAGACATGAAATTTGAAACATTTGAGACCAGAAAAAAAAGTGACCCTGTTCCAAAGTGCTAGAAACACCAGACCAGAAGGTAGGCAAAAATTATGAGAGTAGATTCTGAGGGCATTTGTTCTATGACATAAGCACAAAATGGAAATGGATATGTTGGTGGATTTCAAATACTCTTACACTTAAGAAAAACTGAGATAGCACTATTTGTAATTGTCTGAGAAAGTGCCAGATTGATTTCCAAAATGGTTGAGCAAGTTTACATTCTCACCTGCAATGGAGGTTTCCCTTTCTCCACATCCTCTCCAGCATGCGTTATCACTTGAGTTTTTTATCTTAGTCATTCTGATAAGTGTAAGGTGAAATCTCAGGGTCATTTTGATTTGCATTTCCCTGATGACTAAAGGCACTGAGTATTTCTTTAAGTGTTTCTCTGCCATTCAATATTCCTCTATTGAAAAATACTCTGTTCAGTGCTGTACACCATTTTTTATTTGGATTACTTGATTTGTTGCTGTTTAACTTCTTGAGATCTTTCTATATTCTGGATATTAGTCCTCTGTCAGATATAGGGTTGGTGAAGATCGTTTCCCAATCCATAGGCTGTCCTTTTGTTCTGACTACAATTTCCTTTACTTTACAGGAAATTTACAGTTTCATGAGGTCCCACTTATTGATTGTTGATCTTAGAGCCTGTGCTGTTGGTGTTCTGTTCAGGAAGTTGTTTCCTGTGCCAATGAGCTCATGGCTGTTCTCCATTTTTTCTTCTAACAGGTTCTGTGTGCAGAACACCTGCACAGATGTTGCGCATGGTAGCTCAGTCTCCAAATGGGTTTTCTAGTAAGGGAAAAGGGCTGTCTCTAACATAAACTCAGTGCTGGCTCTTGATTACCTCCTCCTGAGGGGGCAGCCTTACCAGGCCACAGAGGAAGACTATGAAAGACATTCCTGATGAGACCTAATATGCTAGGGTCAGATAAAAGGGGAGGAGGACCATCATTATCAGTAGACTGGGGAAGGAACATGGAAGGAGATGAGGGAGGGAGGGAAGTCAGGATTGGGAGGGGACATGCATGGGTGGAGTCTACAGCTGGGATACAAAGTAAATAAAATGTAATAAATAAAAAAATTATATTAAAAAAAGAAAAGTTGAAACCCTAAAAAAGCTACCAGAGAATGTTTGCTACCAAGACAGCTTGTAGAAGAATGTGAAATATGATAAACCATTTTTGTTAAAAAATAAAATGCTCCTTTTTAAGGAAAAAATGCTGGAGGACAATACATTAATACCTCAAGGAACTGATGCTACTCAAATGGATCTACAGTAGGACTCTTTATCTATACTACAAGACCATAGACATATCACTACAGACTATACTCTAAGTTTTTCTTATTTATACACATCTGTAATAAATATTAATATAAATTTAGGCAAAATGAAACATTGGCAATTATACCTACTATTCAAAGATGAATTGGTGTAGCTAACATAATAAAAGTAGTTTAAAATTTGTAAATTGTTCACTTCTGGGAGTTTTTCAATTGCTATTCTCATACCACAGTTGACTGTGGATCACCAAAACTTGGAAATCAAAATTACAGCCAAGTGAGTATTAGAGTAGACAGCTACTGGTTGAATAATATTGATGCTCTTGAAATGTCTCAGATGACACACTGTTTTTAAAGCCATAAGTTTTTCATGTGTGAGAGCATAATTTCTGCTCCAAGAAGATCAGAGGTCGTTCACCTCCCTGAGTAAGGGCAGATAGTATTATCAAGTTATTGTCCAATCCTGAAGATATCAGGATTCAGTGTTGAACACCCAAAAATAAGTGAGTATGCCTGTATGTGTATATAGCAGGAATGTGTAGCTGAGTTCCTGGAACATGGACAAAAGAAGAAGTAAATAAATGTTGGATTTTAAATGCATATTGAAATTTAAAGGCTTTGTGGATATTAAAATGAAGAGGTGTTTACAAATATTAAAATGAGGTAGCTGTTTTACAGTATATCATCTAGCACATAGCTACTCATTTTTAAAAAAATATTTTAATTTATTTTTTTAATTCACATATTGGCTTTACGTTCCTATTGTAGCTTCTTCCAACCTTCTCCAGATCCCCCATCCCAGCCTTTTTCCCCTATCTCCCCCCCTTCTCCTCTGAAAAGGGGAGTTGTTCCCCACCAACCCTCTCCACCAGCAGCAAGTAGCATCAGGTGAGGCCAAGCAAGGCAGCCTAGCCATGGGGAATGATCGAAAGCATGCAACAGAGTCTATGCCATATGTAAACATCGCCAGCTCAACTCACTAGAAGACCTACAGGAACATTAAACTGCCCATTGGCTACACATGTGTAGGGGCCCTGTTCCAGATCATGCATGCCCTTTGGCTGGTGCTTTCATCTCCACAAGCCCCCATGGGTCTAGGTTAGTTGGCTCTGTTGATCTTCTTCTGGCATTCCTGTCCTCTTCAGATCCTTTCATCATCCCTCCCACCCGTTACCCTTTCTGGAGCTTAGCGCTTGACTGTGAGTCCCAGCATCTGATTAGATGAGCTACGTGGGTTCGGCCTCTCTGAGGAAACCAAGGGAAGGCTTATCTCTGAGACAAACTGGAGACCTGAGACAGGGCATAGTACAGGAAGCCATTATTGGGATGTCTCTAGCTGAGCCTCCGAACAGTGGAGAAGATGGAAACTGAGGAAGCCACGCTCTGGCCAAGCAGAACCTAACTTATAGTGGTCAGAGGGGAACACCAATACACCTACAAAACCTTCGATCCAAAATTTACTCTGCCTACATGTGCAGACATAAAGACAGAAAGCAAGGGGAAGTCTGACCAGTGCCTGGTCCATCCTGGGACTTACACCATGAGAGAGAGCCAACCGCTGGTGCCATTTAGGATACTCTGCTATGCTTACAGACAGGAGCAAACATAGATGCTCATTTTTTAAAATTTTTTATTTAACTTTTATTAATTACACTTTATTCATTTTGTATCTCCCCATAGGCCCCTCCCTCCTCCCCTCCCGGTCCCACTCCCCCCTTTCTGCATGCATGCCCCTCCCCAAGTCCATTGATAGGGGAGGTCCTCCTCTCCTTCTTTCTGAGAGTTTTGTGGTAGCTGGTGTGTTCAGTATGTTAGACTGAAAAGAGCCACATACACTTTAGAATTACTGAGATGAATGTTTCTAAAGTCATGAACATTACTCAGGAAGCACACAATAATGAACGTGAACTTCAATGAAGATTGGCAGAGGATTTAAAGCATCTAAGCATTTTACGAAAAAACAATTCTTTGAAATTCTGCAAAAAAATGTAATGATCAAATAACAGAAACACAGAGTAATAAGAAATAAAATATTGAACAGTTATTTCAATGTTTACTAAATAGGGTAATTAAGGTTTGACTGAAATCAGGCTTTGTTTTATTCATTCAATAAATATTTATTGCATGACTATGTGCTGCTGTCATGGTGCCAAAATGTTGATACTGAAACTGCATCTTAAATTGTGATGAGAAGGTGTAAATTTAAATCCAAATAGTGAGGAGAAAAAGGAGGAAGTTTGAATAGTAAATAAATTACATAGATTTAGAATAAAAGTAGATTCTCAGATAATACTAGCACGTAACCAACACCAAAGGAGATGAAATTATTGTGAATTAGACACATTGAAAATTTTTCAAATAATAAAAATAAAAATAGAAATAACTCCACATTTGACTCTTCTGGAAAATATTGTATAATTATAAAACACCATTCTGACTTCAGGCAATACACTTGTGTTACTATTTGTTTTACATAAAGATAAATTTAAGTTCCATACAAAGATATTTATTTAAGAGCACACTATATTTGTAAATTTATATTTAGCTCCTACTTTTTTATGTTCCTGGGTTTGCAGAGGGTACGTATTGTACATACACTAATAGATAACCTGGTTATTACTTATTTTAAAACATCATTGTTGGAAAAACCCAATATATAAAAGAAACTGCATCAAATTTAAAAGAACACTGACAAGAAATCTGTGGCATTTATTTTTATTTTTTATAATTGTATTTTATTCACTTTGTATCCCCCATAAGTCGCTCCCTCCTCCCCTACTGATCCCACCCTCCCACTCCCTTCTTCACCCATGCCCCTCCCCAAGTCCACTGATACGGGAGGTCCTTCTCTGCTTCCTTCTGAACTTAGTCTATCAGATCTCATCAGGAATGGCTGCATTGTCATCTTCTTTGGCCTGGTAAGGCTGCTCCCACCTCAGGTGGAGGTGATCAAAGAACAGGCCAATCAGATTATGTCAGAGACAGTCCCTCTTCCAATTACTATGTAACCCACTTGGACACTGAACTGCCATGGGCTACATCTGTGCAGGGGTTCTAGGTTATCTCCATGAATAGTCCTTGGTTGGAGTATGAGTCTCTGTGAAGACCCCTGTGTTCAAATTTCTGGTTCTGTTGCTCTCCTTGTGGAGTTCCTGTCCTCTCCAGATCTTATTATTTCCCACTTCTTACATAAGAATCCATGCACACTGCCCAACAGTTGGCCATAAGTCTCAGCATCTGCTTTGATAGTCTGCAGGACAGAGCCTTTCAGAGGCCCTCCTTGGCTGGTTTTTAGCTTGTTTCCTGTTTTCTTCTTCTTCTGATGTCCTTCCTCTTTGCCTTTCAGGATGAGGATTAAGCATTATAGTCAGGGTCCTCTCTCTTGATTAGTTTCTTTAGATGTATAGATTTTAGTAGGTTTATCCTATATTACAGGTCTATATGAGTGAGTATATACCATGTGTGTCTTTCTGCTTCTGGGACAGCTCACTCAGGATGATCCTTTCCAGGTCCCAACATTTATCTTCAAATTTCATGATTTCCTTATTTTTCATTGCTGAGTAATATTCCATTGTGTAGATGTACCACAATTTCTGCATCTGTTCTTCAGTTGAGGGGCATCTGGGCTGTTTCCAGCTTCTGGCTATT
>REGO01001221.1:82510-96720 GCA_010120015.1 Rhombomys opimus
ATTTGCCATAGGGTATCAATTTGCTCCTGCACGAGGTCAATCCTCTGATTGAACACCATCAAGCCTCCTTTTAGTTGAGCATTAATTCCTTTTTGTACATCTAAAGCATGAGCTACATTGGCTAAAAGATTATTTAGGGTCTGAGCAGTCTGCACAGTATGACTCATGGCTAATGCCGTGGTGGTAGCTCCAACAGCCGCCAATGAGATGGCAGTAACAATAGTGGCTATAATTCCAAGATCCCTTTTCTGTCTGAAGAGAGTCATAGCGTGAGGGGCATCAATGGGCACAGGCACTCAGCGAGGCATGTGAGTAACCAGGGCATACCTAAATTCACTCGCATTCCAGCATTGGGCAAAAAAGCAAGTATCATTACCACAATTACTTGGCTAAGGGTTTGTTTATCTTGTTGAATTTCTCAAAGAGCCAGCTCTTGGTTTCATTGATCCTTTGAACTGTTTTATTTGTTTCTAATTGATTGATTTCAGCTCTCAGTTTGATTATTTCCATCTCTCTACTCCTTTTTGGTGTGTCTGCTTCTTCTTTTTCTAGGGTTTTCAGGTGAGACATTAAGTTGCTTGAATGAGCTGTCTGGAATTTCTTCTTAAAGGCACTGCTTTCTTTGTGTCCCACAAGTTTGGGTATGTTGTGTCTTCATTTTCATTGAATTCTAAGAACACTGATTTTTTTCTTTATTTCTTCCCTGACCCAGCTGTCATTTCATAGCAAGTTGTTTAATTTCCATGTGTGGCATTTTGCTATTTCTGTTGTTGTTGAGGTCCAGCTTTAGTCATGGTGATCAGATAGGATACAAGAGATTATTACAATCTTCTTGTATCTGTTGAGGCTTGCTTTGCTTTGCTATATAGTCTATTTTGGAGAAGGTTCCATGAGGTGCTGAGAAGAAGGTCAATTCTTTTGTGTTTGGGTATAAGGTTCTTTAATTGTCTGTTAGTTCCATTTGATTCATGACCTCTGTTAGAGACATTGTTTCTTTGTTTAATTTCTGTTTTGTTGACATGTCTTTTGTTGAGAGTGGGGTGTTGAAGTCTCCCACTATTAATGTGTGGGGTCTATGTGAGATTTAAGTTTTATCAATGTTTCTTTTACAAATGTGGGTGCCCTTGTATTTGCGGCATAGATGTTCAGGATTGTGATGTCTTCCTGGTGGAATTTTCCCTTGATGAGTATGAAGTGTCCTCCCCCAGAGGATTGTTCAAACAAACAGCTGAAGGAATTGAAGGAAAAACAGGAAAATACAGTCAGACAGGTGAAGGAAATCAACAAAAGGTCTCAAGACCTGAAGATAGAATTGAAAAATTAAAGAAAATACAAATGGAGGAAATTTTGGAGAGAAAGAATTTAAGGAAGAAAACAGGAACTACAGAGGTAAGCATAACCAATCGACTACAAGAGATGGGAGAAAGAATATCAGGTGTGGAAGATACAATGGAAGAAATTGATGTGTCGTTCAAAGAAAATTTTAAATGCAAAAAATTCCTGACACACACCATCTAAGAAATCCAAGACAATATGAAAAGACAAAATTTAAGAGTAATAGGCATAGAGGAAAAAGAAGATTCCTGTCTCCAAGGCGCAGAAAATAATTTTTAAAAAATCATAGAAGAAAATTTCCCCAACTTAAAAGAGAGTCTTTTAAGAATACAAGAGGTCTACAGAACAATGAGTAAATTAGACAGGAAAGGAATTCCTCCAGCCACATAATAATCAAAACAGTAAGTATACAGAACAAAGAAAAAAATACTAAAAGCTGCAAGGGAAAAAGGCCAAGGAACATCTAATGGCAAACCCATCAGAATCACAACTGAATTCTCAACAGAGACTATGAAAGCAGGAAGGACCTGGACTGATAATCATGCAGACCCTAAGAGAACAATCACAGATGTCAGCCCAAGCTAACATATCTAGCAAAGTTCTCAATCATCATAGATGGAGAAAGCAAGATATTCAATGACAAAAACAAATTTAAACAATACCTATCCACAAATCCAGCATTACAGAAGACACTAGAAGGAAAAGTACAACCCAGAAAAAATAACTACATTCCGGAAAAGAAGGAAGCAAATAACCTCACTACAGCAAAACTGAAAGTAGCCAAGCACACAGACACACTACCACAGCCAACAGCAGAAGCATAGCATCTAACAGCCACTGTTCATTAATCTCCATTAACATAAACGGACACAACTCTCCAATAAAAAGACACAGAATAAGAGAATGGATACATAAACAAGATACAAAAACCTATTGCATACAAGAAACACACCTAAGTCACAAAGACATGACCTGAGAGTAAACGGATGGAAGATGATTTTCCAAGCAAATGGACCCATGAAGCAAGCAGGAGTAGCCATTCTAATCTCTGATAAAATAGAATTTCAACCAAAATTAATCAAATCTCTGGCATTTTAAAGTTAAAAATGTTACTTTCCATTTTATGGATATAATACATGTAGCATTAATTATTTTAGTTAGTATTTAGTAGTTAGTATATTATCCAGTGGTACTATATCATGAAAGGTTTCTGTAATATTTACTGTGTAATAGAATAATGTTTTATTTATATCTAATAAGGTAAGTAGAATTTACATAAAATACAAAAACAATGAAATATAAGGTCAAATAATTTTTAATAAGTAAAGAGTAGAACTATATATTCATATTTCACAGCTGCATGGTAAGTTATACCTATCACATTTCCAGCAATATTATCTGTGAAAATTAAATAAATAATGGGTACTATCTTGTTAAGGGAGGTTTAATTACCACATAGCAACATTCATTGATATTTGAACAATAATATTTTAATATAATTCCATAAAATTGCATTTGCCTAACTTAACTTTTAAAAAAAATCTTCACAAGATAGGAAATGATTGGTGGAAATAATTTTGTGGCAGTATTTCACTCAGGTAATTGAATTTTGACATATCATATTTACTGTGGTGAGACCATAAACTGTTTCAATGAAAGCTTGTATATTGATAATGAGGCCCCCATCCAACATTGCTCTGGATATGTGACTGGTATATCATCCCAATAAGCTCATCACTGAGTCAATACATGGATGGATTCACACTGATTGGGATATTAGGAGATGCTATGTCTTTTAACAAAGTAGTTAACTAGAAATGTGCCTGTTCAGATATTTCTGAACTTTGTCCTCCCCCTGTCTGCCATTCTCTGCTTCCCAGCTGGCTTTGATCCAGCAGGAAATTCTGCCATAGTAAAGAGCCTCATGAGAGGTTCAGAATCATTGAAGCTGCCGTGGGTGTTAGGTTATGAAACTGTGAGCCAAAGCCAATTTTGTTTTTAAACTTATTTTCACAAGAATTTTGTCACAGTGACAAAAAGTGACTAAACTCAAATAATAAAAGTAAAATAAAATTAATTTTATTTCATCCTAATTGTAATCCCAGTCAAATTTATTTTGTATAAATTATTTTTTTCAAATTACTACTTTTAGCTAAAACTTATTTTACTATTTGAGAAATTTCCCACATGCATCTAATGATCAAATAAGTTCCCCAATTTTCTCCTCCAATTTCTTTTCTCTGCCCCTAAAAAATATCCCATCCCATGGGCTACATCTGTGTTCTAGGTTATATCCATGCATGCTCCTTGTTTGGAGTATCAGTCTCAAAAAATACTCCTGGGCCCAGATTCTTTGATTCTGTTGCTTTCCTTGTGCAATTCCTGTCCTCTCCAGGAGATAGAAGTATCTCCCCCTTCTTTCATAAGATTCCCTGAATTCTGCTCCAAGTTTTGGCAGCTCAGTCTCCATGTAAGGGGAACAGGGACTGTCTCTGACATGAACTCAGTGGCTGCCTCTTTGATCACCTCCACTTGAAGGGGCAGCAGCCTTATCAGGACACAGAGGAAGACAATACAGCAAGTCCTGATGAGACCTGATAGATTAGGGTCAGAAGGAAGTGGAAGAGGAGCTTCCCTATCAGTGGATTTGGGGAGGGGCATGGGAGGAGAAGAGGATGTGATTGGAAGGGCATGAGGAAAGGGGCTACATGGGGGATACAAAGTGAATAAACTGTAATTATTAAAAAATAAATTTTAAAATTCAAAAAGTATCCCAAACAAAATTCATGTTCTTGCTTCTTCTTTTCCTTCTTTTTCTTTATTCTCCTTCTCCTTCTTCTAGTTTACTAAGTGCACTTAAAGTTGCTAATTTGTGAATGAGTGAATGGGCCCACTACTTGATGATGAGTAACCTCAGGGGACAAAATCATGAGGAAACCAAACTCTCTCTCCATGCAGCCATCCCATTTGTCAATAATAGCTTCTCAGCCTGTGTGGGCCTGTGGAATGCCCTTTTCCAGGCTCTTTTGCCTGGCTTCAACATATTCTGCTCTTGTGTATCCTTTTAAGAGTGCTTTAAGTTCATATGTGCATCTGCCTTTCATGCTTAGCATCTTTCTATGCCCTCTTTTTGTGCTTAGGAGGCAGGAGTATCATATAGATTTCTCATCTAGTGGTGAACACTCTGCCTCTTATTCCGTGCATGCTGCCAAGTTGTGGGTTTCTGTTTTAATCATCATCCCTAATAAGGGTAGACAAATTCATTCATTTATGTTTAGAATGAAAGATCACTAGAAATTGGTTTAATACAATGTTAATTTAGTGGAACTGTAGTAGTAGATTCTTTCCTGCAGCCTATGAATTCTCCAGCCATAGGTTATTGGCAGAATTGAAGACCAGGCATGAATTTTCTCCTGTAAAGTAGGTCTTAAATCCAAGCATAAAGATGTTGATTACTGCCATAACATTTGGAACACTACTGCACCAGTAGGCATATATCACTAAGCTTGTAATTGTTGCTCACAGCTGGTTAACACTGATAATGATCTTTCCCCTCCAGTTTCATGAATATCACCATCCAGCACTTTGGAAATATTCCAGTAGATATGAAGTCTCCAGGTTGATGAACTAGATTTCTCCATGTTCTGTGATTCAAGTAAGTAGTGTCAGTGTGAACAGGTTCTTTCCATCAGTTTATGATGTGTAACCAAGAGTAATTTCATTGTGTACGATGTTTTGCAAATATTTGGGCCCCACTGATCAAGAACTCCTAAACAGGCAACCTATCACTGTAATAGGACTTTTTATTCATAGCCTATCCCACAACTATGGATAATCTAGAAGTTTGAGCACTTCCTTAGAGAGTATTTCCTTTAAATATCTTTAATGGGACTTCCCTGTTAGTTTTACCTTCCCATACCCCTCCTCTACCTGGCAATCTCATTTCCCTATCCCACTTAATACTTCCTCTTGTATTGTTCACCAGTCTCCCTTTGTACTCCCTGTTCTCTGTTTCCTTTGCAGCCAGCCCTGGAGATACCTGATAAAACAGGGTCAAATGAAAGGGGAGGAGGTCTTCCCCTATCAGTGGACTTGGAAAGGGGCAGGGAAGAGACCAGGGAGGGAGTGTGGGGTTGGGGAGGGAATGAGGGAGCGGGATACAGCTGGGACACAGAGTTAACAAAATGTAACTAAAAAGAAAAATAAAATTTAAAAAAATGCCCCTTATAATGGCTCCATCTACTGCTCTGGCTTCTAGGGTACCCAATTTTAAACATAAAGATTCAAAGCTGGCGTCCCACCTATAAATGAAGATGAAACATTATTTCTTTTTGCGTCTAGGTTACCTCACTCAGAATCATTAAAGTGCCATCTACTCACCTGACATTTTCAGTTTTCTTTACAGCTAGATAAATTCCACTGTGTAAATATAACACATATTCACTCCTCAGTGATGGACATGTAAGCTTTTTCTTTTTTCTGGATATTGTGAAGAGAACATCAGTGAAGATGGATGGGTAAGTGCTTTTGTAATGAGATATAGAGTCCTATAGTAATAAGTCCAAGATTCGTGTGGGTAGATCATTTGCAAATCTATTTCTGTCTTTTTCTGGAAGCTCCACATTGATTTCCATAGTGGCTGCACAATTTTGCATCACAGCACCAGTGAAAAAGCTTTTCTATTTCCACACTTCTTCACCAGCATTTGTTGTCATTTTATTTTATGTTAGCCATTTTGAGTAGGGTGAAATTCTCAAAGCTGTTTCAGTTTGCATTTCCCTGGTGGCTAAAGTTGTTGGGTACTTAAAAGAATTTCTTAGTTATTTGTATTTTTTTTATTTGAAAAGTTTATCTTTAATTAAACATGACTCATGTATAATTATTCTGTTTTCATGATATTTAACTTTTCAGTTCTTGGTGTATAACAGATATGTAGGTGAAAAGGGTTATTTTTCCTCTGCAGGTTCTCTCTTCATCTGAGTGATTGTGTCCTTTGCTATATAAAAGCTTTTTAGCTTCATGAGGTTCATTACTCAGTTGTTGATCTTAATGGCTCTGCTATTGAGGTATGATTAGCAATTCTTTTCCTGTGCCTTTAAATTGAATTATAATCCCTCGTAGATCCTATAACACAGTGGTTTTGACCTTCCTCATGCTGCAAGAATTGTTTTTGTTTTTTTTAAAAAAAAAACAGTTCTTCATGCTGTATAAATAATTTGTATGTTTAATAATATTATTTTGCTAATATTTCATATTTCATAAAAATCATAATTAATATATATCCTATACAGGATACTGCATATGGTGGTCTCCATGGGGTTTGCAATCCACAGGCTGAGATCTACTCCCCTAACAGATTCAGGATAATAGGTCTTTTATTAAAGTCCTTAATCCATTTTCACTTAAGTGTTGTACAACACGAAAGAAAAGGCTCTAATTTCATTCTTATACTTGTAGCTATCCAGTTTTATTGGCATAATTTTAGAAGATGCCTTCAGTGTGTATTTTTGGGTCAGGTTAAAAGATATCAGTTGGGTTAAGAACATGAATTTATATCTGTCTCATCTCTTCCACTCTGTTGATCAGTGTACCTGTAGTTATGTGTGCACCATAGAGCTTTATTACTATCAATCGGTACAATAGGATTGAAATTAGGATTGATGATATCTCTAGTAATGTTTTTATAATTCAGAATATTTAGACAATTCTGCATTTTCTTCTGGCAACAATTTCAATTCCCAGAAACCACATAGTAGCCAAGAAACATCCTCCCATCAAGTATACACAGAAATAATTGTGAACACTGAGCCTATATTAGTGCCAAAAGACATTTATTAAATTAATACATAGTGAAGATAAATTGAATATCATTATTCATGGGAATAGTTTGTGTATACTTGGGGATGGATGAGAAATTGAGATTTGTTTGTGAAATATGTTATTGATTTTAATTATTAAATTAAAATCTATAGGGAAGAACTAGGAATGCTTGTTAAATCTGTGTTGTGATACAGATCTATCAAGTTTCTGAACTTTTTTTTTTAATTTTATTTTTCTTTTTAGTTATATTTTGTTAACTCTGTGTCCCAGCTGTATCCCACTCACTCATTCCCTCCCCAACCCCATACTCCCTCCCTGGTCTCCTCCCTGCCCCTTTCCAAGTCCACTGATAGGGAAGGACCTCTTCCCCTTTCATTTGACCCTGTTTTATCAGGTATCTTCAGGGCTGGCTGTAAAGTCCTCCTCTGTGACCTAACAGGACTGCTCCTCCCCTGGGGGGAGGGGGGGAGTCAAGGAGCCTGACTTTGAGATCCTGTTAGAAATAGTCCTTGTTCCCTTACTTTGGAAAACTATTTGTTTACTGAGCTACCACGGGCCACATCCCAGCAGAAGTTCTAGGTTTTAAACTTTCTTGCATTTCTTCATTTAGGGACACTTTTATTTCTGTTTATCTCCCATTCAAATGCCTTTATTTCTTCCCCCTTCCCACCAATAGCTGTAAGAGTTAATTATCCATTCTGGTCTTCATCTGAATGGACTATAGGCTATGCATCCTTCTTTCACAATTTAGAAGTATGGAGTTGATCACACTGGAGGTAGACTTTGAGAATTCATAGCCTCACCTTAATTTCAGTTCACTTCTTCTCTTTTTTATATGCTGATGAAGGTCTGATCTATGAGCTTCCAGCTTCTGCCATCAAAGCTGAAACTTACTTCTATGTCTATTTCACTAACATGATGGACAATTGCACCTTTGGAACTGTAGGCCAAACAAACATTTTCTTTCATAAGTAACTTTGGCCATAGTGTATTATCAGAGCAATAGAGAAGTAGCTATTGTATTTACCTATTGAATTCATAAAAATGCTTTTTAGAACAAAGCAAACACAAGCTCCTCAAATACTGGGAGTTAACCTAACAGAAATACAGTGGCATCTTACTTTAACTATTTCTTACATAGTTTATAAAAGGAAACCCATATCTTGTGTACTTAAGTAAAATTATGTCCCCACCTGTAATCTGGTGATACCAAATTTTGTATTATTATATGCCTATCTAAATACAGGAACTCAATGATGATACCTGATAAAACAGGATCAGATGAATGGGTGGAGGTCCCCCCTATCAGTGGACTTGGAAAGGGGCACAGTAGTGATGAGTGAGGGAGGGAGGGACTGGGAGGGAATGAGGGTTCGGGGCACGGCTGGAATACAGAATAAATAAAATGTAACTGATAAAAATAAAAATTAAAAAAAATAAAAAAAAGAGAAAAAAATAAATCCTCACAATTGTAATAAGTCATATATATATATATATATATATATATAAGTTTATTTATTTTACATCCCAAGGGTGACCCTCCCTTCCCTCCTGCCAGACCCTACACTTCTCCTTCAACCTTGCCCTGCCTCTTTACACCCCAGAAAAGGAGAGGTTTTCTCTGCCTGTCATTTAAAAGCACAAAAAGATTATCTTGCATTTCAAATGGTATTTCTATACTTTTTTCCATTCTGTGTAAACTTTGCTTTCCTTTATATTTTAATTTCATTATGTTCTTAATTAACATAGGGTCTCAAAGACATGTACTTTTGATAATAAATAATGTGTTTTCTTTTAACTTATGAGAACTTTTTCTGTTATTAACAATGATTTTTAAAAATAAAGTTTTGTGATTATTCAAACATTGCATTATTATTTTATTATTCATCAAATATATTACCATAATTTATAGACAACTAAGTAAATTTTTATTCATCAGATATTTTACTTTCTATATCAGTTCATTTTCTTATCTCTATGACCAAATGCCTCACAGAACACAATTTATGGGAGGAAAGGATTACTGTAAATTTGTGTTTGTAGGTTTTTTTTTTTTATTTTCCAGCTAGACAGATCATAAGAAAGAGGAAGAAGAATGCTTGCCCTCAGCTGGTTATCTAATATTCCTTAATATTCCTTTTTTTTTTCAGTGCAAAAATGAAGCTCTAATATGGAGATACTCAGATTAAAGATTGTGCTTCTTCCCTCAGATACTTCTTTCTGGAAAAATTCTGAGAGACACACCAAAAATATTGCTCATTTTTGCCCTAGATTTTTCCAAATCCAAGCAAAATTATATTCGGAATTAACCAACAAACTATCAGAGATTCAATACAATAAATTACTTTATTTTATAATTTTGTAAATATATAAACCCTATAAACTTAACAAGGATGTGATAGCAGAATTTCTGAAGTTACATTTAATTTTAATGTAAAATATTATCAATTTCTATACTAACATTTTTCTTCTAAAATAATAAATGACATCATATTTTAAACACTCAAGGTAAAATATTAAATCTCACAGAATTAAAATGTTAATCTATATTATTCTCAGTGTTATGAAAGTAATAGTCTTGTCAATATTGTTACAGTAAGGCTTCTTTGAAACTTTATAGTATCTAGATTCTCCATGATACTCTTAAAGCAACACTGATCTTCCAGTGGTCAACATTACAGTGAAATCAAGGGTGCAAAGTCTGTGTTTTATTGATGTTCAAGTTTAGCTACTAATAAAACCACAAGAGTTTTTTTCCTCTAGATTTTCATCTTTATCTAAAGGAAGCATGACTTCAGATTCTTTCAAGGGTAACACCAGAACTTATAAAATGACAATGTGTTCAAAAGAAAAAGTTTGTCCAACATGGGCTTGGATGGACTTTTCAAATGTGAAAGTGTGAAAAGATCATTCCTATACCTGCTTGTTAGTAGATTATGATAAGAAATAAATGTTATCATTTATTACTACCTTGTGAATTTAAAGAAAAAAATAACCTTTCTCTTCATTAATTAATTTTCATAAATTTCTTAGTTAGATAAATGAGAATTTGCCCAAGGGAAATGTTCTTGTCATTTGAAAATCATTAGAAACATAATATTAATAAACCATTTTTAACTGGCCTTTTCAGCAGATGGGTGTGTAATAATCTCTATCATATCTGGCTTTAGGTGATTATATTATTTTGTTGTGCAGAACTTAATAGTGCCTTAGTATAAGAGGTTCCCAAGAAGAAAGATATCTTGTGTTTTGAAATAAGTAAAGGTATCTAAAACACACACTATAAGGCAAATGGCTGCAGAACCAGGCTGCTTAAAAACAGGCTACTGGCGTAAGTGAAAATATGCTGACAGGAAGTATAAGATCTTGAAATATCGGTAATGTCAGTGGCAGAGGAGTGGAGGCTAGCAACACAACTGTTGCTGTTGTTGATGTAGGCTGTTGACACCTACATCTGTGTGAGGAACTCTTTGTAGAGAACACCATTCAGGTGAAGATAGTACAGACTGTCACAGAGAAGAATTTCAAGATAAATCCCTATGAAGCAGACTTCGGGTTTATTAAAAAAAATATATATAACGTACATTTGAATTAATAGAGAGCAATGAGCTTAGAGAAAGGAAATTATACACCTAAGAGCTTGGACAGCTTCTCAAGAAAGATTGGCAATGAATTAATTCCATTATAACCATGGAATATTTGTATTCAGTAACCAGGGCAAGTGAAGTTTTAGCTTATATTCACTAGTTTGTGATCAAGTTTTACACACTGGAGTGATTTCAGAAGAGGAAATCTTGGTTAAGAAATTGTCTCCATGGTTGATGCATCAGTCTCCATGTGGGTCCTCTAGTAAGTGGAGAAGAGACATTCTTTGACACAAACTCGGTTGCCTGCTTCTTGATCACTTTTCCCTGATGGGGCGACCTAGCTAGCCCACAGAAGAAAGACTCCAGGCAGTCTTGATGGGACCTAATAGGCTACAGTCAGACAATAGGGGAGGAGGACTTCTCCTGTCAGTGGACTAGGGGAGAAGGATAAAGGAGGAAGAGGAAGGAAAGACCGGACTGGGAGAAGATGAGGAATGGGGCTACAACAGTGATACAAAATGAATAAATTGTAAATAATAATAATAATAATAATAATATAATAAAGAAAGGTAAAAAAAAAGGAATTCTCTCCAATAAGATTGACCTGTAGATAAATGTGTGGTATATTCTTATGATTGGTGTAGAAAAGCCCAGCCCAATGAGGGTGGTCCCAACCTTGAATATGTGATGCTGTCATATGAAATATGCTAACCCGAAAGAGGCGCACACATCCTTAACCACTCAACCATTTCCCCAAGTACCTGTCTTTCAAAATTTTATATGTTAACTTATTTCCATTGTTCTTCTTTTGCTTCTGTTATCCACTGAAGATTAAGTAAACTCATCTTTAGCATATACAGTACACACCAAGAGTATAAAAGCATGGTCTGAAATAAGTTCAGGGTCTAGTCTGAGGACATAGTAAAAGTGTATATGTGTGTGAAAGATGAAAGTGTTATGCATTTCCAGGACACTCCTATTTGACGATAATTTTTCTGTATAGTTGGATCTTAAAGTTTCCTATGTTGTCTTGGCAGATCCTAACGAAAGGTCATCTTTGGCACATGTTATTTCTGTATGTGCTCATCATTTTGTTCATATCCTCTGAAGAACCTTGTGTGTGTGTGTCTCTGTTGGAATTTAGGAGGACAGGTGCAATTCTTTTTTTATTTTCTGTAAGGGGAGTTGACCTATATTTTACTATTACTCTTTAAAAAATAAATAAAGAGACTAGGTGGCAATGGGAAAATGAAAGTTATTTCTTGCACCATTTACTTACGAACTCTGTCTGGGGTAGAAGATACAGATTAACTTTTGGAAAATTAGAGGAGTGAAAGTGGCTACTTGAAAAAGCAAAGAATCCAAAATGTAAGAGCAAAACAAACCCTGGGGAATAGTGCTATTTATCTCATCTCAAGAGATTTTCTAAACAGTACCTCTAAAGTAATAACTCCTCATTGCACACTCTCAAAGAAATCATCATTGTTTCTCTTCTCAAAGTGACTGAAAAGAATTGGGTCTGTTAGCTTTGGATGATAATTTAATTGATAGTTAGACTATATTTACCACACAATAGATTTCTCAATACCCTCTTATGATTTCTCGGAAAATATTAAAGATATTTTACCTCTGAATCTCATAGGAAAATGCAGATATCTGCACCAAGAGATGGCTGCCATATGCTACTGCGCTGAAAGACAGGACATGGCTATATGAGAAGGTGTCTTATTAAAGATTTTCTGGCATGGCAAATAATACTCTGCTTTGTGAATATTAAAGGAAAAAGCAAATGGGATATAGGAAGAAATTAAAAACAATGAAAATTAAAATAAGGTTTCTAATGAGGGCCATGTATACCAAATGTTTCTCCTTAAGGAACAATTTGTGATCGTGTTCTGAGAAGAACGAGAAAGAATTACATTCTCCTCAGGAGAATATAATTATTTTGTAAAGTTTGTGAATAATAGCAATTTATGCTTGTGTTTCCAGTACACATTCTAAGAGGAAAGGCAGTATGCCTGTGAGGCTTATATAGACATAACCAAGGTGATAGAACAGTGTTCCAGAGAACAAACATAGTCATATACCCCATCTAAAACAAACAAGATACAACATTAATTCATGTGGAGTAATGTATGAAGGCAAAAGTAGGCAACCAGAATGATAAAGCATTCTGGCAGTTCTGAGTGAGTAGTAAGAGTAACTGGTGTTATCTAGATCAGTACTTAAATACAGGCTTCTTACTCTTCCTTTACTCTGGGTGGACCAGGAAGCTAATTGTTGTGATGACAGAGTTAGAAAAGAATGAAAAAAAAAATAGTAGGTCTTCATTACAACTTTACATAGCTCATAGTTATGCAATTATTACTGGGAGGTGTGAAACCAGTAATTGTTAAAATTCTCAAGATGATTCATAATCCAATGTTTAATTATCAGTGTCTTTCCTGCCAACTCCTGTTTCTTTATATGCATGAGAAATGTAGAGATCTTTTGCTAAGAACCAGAGATGCTTGGCAGGCTACACATTCATTTAATCTTGAATTAATTACATTTAATCAATACACCCTTATATAATTTGTATACTAGATATTTTTTTATATCTTATCTACCTTTATTTTTTAACAATGGAATTGTTTGCAGTTTAATGGAAAATTAAATGCCAATGTGTTTTCTCATAGGTATGCATAAAAATATTTGAGGAATTTGGTGAGAATTATTGAAGCCTACTACCATAACTCTGCATGTTATAAATCCTGCTAGGTATTACCGCACAGATAAAATGGCAATTTCTCTATTTAGATTTGAATTTGACTCTCCCAAACACACATATGCAAAGGCCCACATGCTGAAGGTTTTGTTCGACAGAGAACACTATATAAACTAAGTGAGTCTACTGTGTGATGTAGGTAACTGGGGTTGTGAAACATGTTTCTCTCTCTCTCTCTTCTTTCTTTCTTTTATTATTTTACATCCCAATCATAGCCCCCCTCCCTCCTCTTATCCCAGCCCCTTCATTCCTCTTTTTCCTCTTCTTTCCCTCATCCTTACTCCTCAGAAAAAGGGAGCTCCCCACCAATTCACTAGGTCACACCAAGTGGCATCAGGATTGAGTACATCTTCTTCCCCTGTCGCCTAGTGAGGCAGTCCCACCAGAGGGAAGTGATGGAGGAGTAGGCAAGAGAGTCCCTGTCAGAGACAGCCCCTGCTCCCCTTACTAAGAACATACATGAAAACCAAGCTGCCCATCAGCTACATTTATGTAGAGGGCCTATGACCAGGCCATGCATGGACCTTGGTTAGTGCTTAAGTCTCTAAAAGCACCGTGGGAACTGGTTAGTTGGTTCTGTTGATCTTCTTGTGAAGATCCTGTTCTTTCTGGGTCCTTCTATTCTTCTTCCTAGACTTCCATAAATCTCCTGGTGCTTGCTCCACGGAATGTTTGGCTATGAATCTCAGCATATGTTTCCA
>REGO01001221.1:97415-109675 GCA_010120015.1 Rhombomys opimus
CTTCTTCTTCTTTTGCTCTTACAAGTATGAATGCCCTTGTATTTGGGACACAGATGTTCAGAACTGAGATATCATCTTGATGGAATTTTTTCTTTGATGAGTATGAAGTGTCCTTCTACATCTTTTGATTTATTTTGGTTGAAAGTCTATTTTATTAGATATTAGAATGGCTAATGTTGCTTGCTTCTTGGGTCCATTTGCTTGGAAAACCTTCTTATAGGACGTTACTCTCAGGTAATGTATATCTTTGTAGCTGAGGTATGTTTCTTGTATGCAGCAAAACATTGAGTCCTTTTTATACATCCATTCTGTTACTCTGTATTTTTTTATTGGGGAGTTGAGTCCATTGATTTTGAGAGAGATTATTGATCAGTGAGTGTTAGTTCCTTCATTTTGATGTCGGTTGTGGTAGTGTGTTTATGTGCTTGTCTACTTTTCATTTTGCTCTAGTGCCCTGAGGTTAGAGTGAACAATCTATGACTAAACAAGTTAGAATCCTTAAAGGAGAACCACAGTTATCACACTGTGAAGTGGATAGTATTAAAACCACTTTATTTTTTACAGTCAATCCTAGTCACTACTGATAGTTCTCTTTTATTAGTATTTTTAAAATTTTATTGTTGATATTATTTACAGTTTATTCACTTTGCATCCTAGCTGTAGCCTCCTCCCTTATTCCCTCTAAATCCCAAGTTGCATGGCATCTCCTCCCATGCAACTTTTTAAAGGATTGTTATACCATTGATTAAGAAAGTTTTCAACATTCATCAGGGATGCTTATTATTTGTAGTAGATAAGAATTAACACAGAGACACACAATTAGACAATGTGCAGAGCATGAGAAACTTCAGAGAACTCAATTCTAAGTGGTTTTTTTTTTCATTAAAACACTCTCCACTTTCTTTCTCTGCTTATTGATCTAATGTGATATGAATGTTATCCACCATTGCATAGTAGAGCTCCCATGCACTGAGCTCTACTCTATGCCTTCCATGGTATAGTGTTCTGACTTCCTTAAAGCTTAAGGCAAAGCAATTATGTTTACTTTAAATGTTTCTGTCCCATAAAAAGTTATAACAAAATAACTAACATAGTTTAGAAAATCAAGGAAATGTGCAGCTATTGTCGTCTCAAACATTCACACAATATACATTCTAAAATGCTTATTCTAAGATTTACCAAGTTTTCTATGGCAAAAATGAAAGTATTCCCAATTTCTTGTTGAAATTGAGCTAAAATCATTATCCTAAACTAAGAATTTTCTTCTTGTACTTGCATGTAGTATAACTTTATAATCAATGTAAGTAATTATACAAAGTCCAGTGTAATCTAATATACAATGATACCAATGTTACAAAATTTATAAAGATATATTTATATTGAAAAAAAAACATATTTATCATGTCCTTAACAGATGTGTGGTATATCATTTATATCTAAGGATTTATTCATTTCTTTAATTTTTATTTTTTATATTAGTTACTATTTATTTACTTTGTTTACCAGCTGTAGCCCCCTTCCTCTTTCCCTTCCAATCCCACTCTCCCTCCCTCATCTCCTCCCTTCTCCTCTCTAAGTCCACTGATAAGGGAAGTCCTCCTCCCCTATTCAATCCTCCCCTATTCAATTTTTATCAAGTACAGTTACTTTCTGGTTTTAGCTGCCATTTATTTATAGATACAATTCACTACTATCATTAAATTACAATATAATTTTCTAACTCAACTCAGATAGACAATATTTTTTCTATTTGCTAAAACATATTCTGTCATATTCCTAACATGTTAATTGAAGTTTTGTATTTTAATATGATTACTTTAGAAACTATCCTAGGATCATATAATAACAATACAGTATTTATGACTTAAACTAAAATTTCTCCACTAATACTTAATAAAACTCTCACTGTCCAAAGAAATTGTAAGATCCCATAAATTTCAAATGTAGCTCTTCAGAATATGTTAATTGATTTATATGAAAGGACAGATGGGTTTTCTAATTTTGACTTATACTTCTAAGAGTAACAGAAAAGAGTGTGAGAGAGAAGGATATGGTTGACACTGGAAAAAAAAAAAAAAAAAAAAAACACCTCTTATTTTTCCATTAGGTAACCTGGTACCTTGGAAACAGAGTAAAACCCGAGCAAGTGCAAAAGAAAGCCCAAGAGAGTAAGGTTGTTTGTGAGAGAAGCCTCAACTTACCTTGGGTATTGAATACTGTGTCCCCCTCACACTCCCAGCTGTCCATATTAAGGATGATGTAGATGCTTATGTCTTATGGGATGCATGCACTGCAGTTATTAGAAACATAGTTTGTTCAAAAAGCTGAGGTTTATGTCCTAAATGCTAAGGAAACTAAATTCATAGCCATGGGCAAGTGAAGTAAAATTTAATGACTTTTCTTCTTAATTTGTAGGTGGTGGTTTGATATAAATGTTGACTAAAGAACTGTTAGTTATTTAGAAGGGAAACTAGCCAGCACAGGGAACCCTTTGATAAATTGCTACAATGAAACTAAAACTAGCATGGTTTTTACTGGCTGTTTTATTGGCTATTATTTCATCTCTAGACCTTTCTACAGCTACTTCTTATTGATAACATCTGGATTTTCTTGTTGTATTTATGAGCTATGCTTATTTTAATGTTTATCCTAGTCTATTTATCTAATACCATTAATAAAGATCCAAGATAACTATTACAGTCCTGAATTCATCGGTGAATTAAATACATATTTTTCAGTATTAAAATTAAAGTTTTTTTGAAAAAGAAAAGAAATGGTTTTATTTTTTTTCTGTGATATATTCTGTACGATAGAACAAAACAACACTTAACAGAGAATATGCACACTAAATATATTTATACATGCTGATCATTAATATTAGTTGTTTCAAATGCAGCAAGAAAAATTTGATAGATTAAAAAAATGCTCATTTATAAGATAGTTGAAAATTTTACCCTCCTGAAAAAAAATAAGGACTTGTCAACTTAAACAATATTATTTGATCACCTCCCCTTGAGTAGGAAGCAGCCTCAACAGGTCACAGAGGAAGACAGTGAAGCCAATCTTGATGAGACCTGATAGGCAAGGGTCAGAGGGAAGAGGAGAAGGACCTCCCCTATCATTGGACTTGAAGAGGGCCATGGGAGGAGATGAGGCAGGGTGGATGGGATAGGGAGGGTATAAGGGTTGGGAGGGGGCTATAGCTGGGATACAAAGTGAATAAACTGTAATCAATAAAAACAAATTAATTTAAAAACAATATTGTTTTTACTAAGTATGTCTGACATTGAGATGATCTCTTTGCATGCTTCATATCAAATTATAGCTTCAGATTGGTTCAATAATTTGGAAAGGTTTCAAAAACTAGTGGTTCAGATATTAAATGTGAACCAGTGTTATTCTAAGTATTCTATGATATTGATTCTTCAAGGTGAGCAACATTACAGAATTCATATTGCAAATATCTGTGTTAATACAGCCATAGTTTTCTCTATAATTTCCTACTCTTTAGTGAATACTGGAGAGAGCTGATGTTTGACAGAATATTTCTTAAGCTTAATGCTTACCTGCACTGTAAAATTAACAAATACTCCACAGCAAAAATCAGATCAATGATGTTTGACAAAGATTTATGAAAGTTGCAGCATTTTGGACAGTATGCTCTCTTGTGCTTATCTCTCCCCAATGCCAATAAAATAAAATAAAATAAAATAAAATAAAATAAAATAAAATAAAATAAAATAAAATAAAATAAAACTACTTGCAGCTGTAAATGCTGTTACACATTATCACAAAAAGTAACTGTGGTGAAACTTCTTGTGTAAATACAATGTATTTTCCCTGCCATTTTCTTACTTTTTCATTTTGTTTGTATTTGTTTGACAAATTAAATTATACCACATACACTCTATGCATAATATCATATGCACTCCATATTTAACAAACAGAAATAAATTCAGATAAAGTCATACACTTACGAAAAACATAGACATATTCAAACTTTCATACGACAAATGTTACTTGTAGCAACATGTGTCTATGGCAGCAACCGTATGCATGTTAGACATCAAAATGTTCACATATTAGATACATAAAACTATCAGTGGTATTCTCACTGGCATGTGTTCTTAAAACTGCTATGTATATATGTAACATTTTCAGGTAACATTTTTTTAATTCATTTTTTTAATTTATTTTTTATTAATTACACTTTATTCATTTTGTATCCCCCCCATAAGCCCCTCCCTCCTCCCCTCCCAGTCCCACCCTCCCCCCAGCCCTTTCTGCATGCATGCTCCTCCCCAAGTCCACTGATAGGGGACATCCTCCTCTCCTTCTTTCTGATCTTAGTCTATCAGTTCTCATAAGAAGTGGCTGCATTTTCAGGGTTCTAGGTTGTCTCCATGAATAGTCTTTGGTTGGAGTATGAGTCTCTGGGAAGTTCCCTGTGTTCAAATTTTCTTGTTCTGTTCTCCTTGTGGAGTTCCTGTCCTCTCCAGTTCTTACTATTTCCCACTACTTACATAAAATTCCATTCACTCTGCCTGTCAGTTGGCCATCAGGCTCAGTATCTGCTTTCACAGTCTGCATGGCAGAGGCTTTCAGAGGCTCTCTGTGGCAGGTTCCTAGGTTGTTTCCTGTTTTCTTCTTCGGGCTTTCAGAGGCCCTCTGTAGTAGGTTCCTAGGTTGTTTCCTGTTTTCTTCTTCTTTGGATGTCCATCCTCATTGCTTTTCAGGATGGGGATTGACCGTTTTAGGTAGGGTCCTCTCTCTTGCTTAGTTTCTTTAGATGTACAGATTTTAGTGGGTTTATTCTGTGTTGAATGTTTATATGAGAGAGTATATACCGTGTGTGTCTTTTTGCTTCTGGGACAACTCACTCAGTATGATCCTGAGATTTCACCTTACACCCATCAGAATGGCCAAGATGAAAAACTCAAGTGACAACACATGCTGGAGAGGTTGTGGAGAAGGGGAACCCTTCTCCACTGCTGGTGGGAGTGTAAACGTGTACAACCACTCTGGAAATCAATCTGGCGCTTTCTCAGACAACTAGGAATAGTGTTTCCTCAAGATCCAGCCATACCACTCCTAGGCCACTCCCAAAAGAGGCTCAAGTACACAAAAAGGACATCTGCTCAACCATGTTTGAAGCAGCTTTATTCATAATAGCCAGAAGCTGGAAACAGCCCAGATGCCCCTCAACTGAGGAATGGATGCAGAAACTGTGGTACATCTATACAATGGAGTATTACTCCGCAATGAAAAATAAGGAAATCATGAAATTTGCAGGTAAATGGTGGGACCTGGAAAGGTTCAGGTAACATTTTAATTAAAAAGTAGACATATCAAAATATCAGCAATAAGTCCAGAACGTCTAAGAAAAAACATGACTGGAACAACAGAGTTCTCTTTTCTTATGTATGAAAAATTCTTTTCTTTTCTTCTTTTTTTGAAGAAAATGTTTTGAAGCAAAAATAGCATAATCTGCTGTAGCTCAAATTCAAACTGTATGTGGATATTGAAAAACACCAGATAGTAAGGCTTCTTTCTATGTTTTTAAATTGTTGGCATATAGGTTGAGACGTAATAAGTTTTATATATGTGTGTGTATATGTGTATAAGTGCACACACATGTGTATGTGATGCAAAACTTAGAATAGGCTTGTCCAACCTGGGCTCAAGATAGCTATGACTACAATCTAACCCCCAAATCATAAACTTATCTAAAACATGAAAAAATGCTAGGTATGGTAAATATCATAGGATTCAGGAATGCTACCCAAGAAGAATCTGGTCCTTGACTGTGGTGGAAATGAGAGGACAAGAATGAAAATGAGACAGGGGCTCATGTAGTTCTAAGGATTACGTAGCAAGTTTGGGTCTCTTGGGCAGTACTTGACACATGAATAAAAAGACTTATTTCCATGAAAGACTCCTGTTATTAAGGCCTTAATATTAAGTAATCATATTCAATCATATCCAAATCATAATAATTCAAGACAATTTCCATTATGAAGCAAATGACAGCAGATGCTACTATGCTCACCTAAAATCTACATTTAAAAAAAAATGCTTAAATTGGCATTTTTGTGGATAGCTTACCATTAGACTAGATGAGTAAACACAGCAAACATATTCTCCAAATTCATTTTTTAACCTGGAACCCATACTTCATCCCTATAACTCATCTCCATAATTTATTTCTGTATATCATCTCCATATCTCACCTCCGTACCTACACTCTATATCTCTCTGCAATACCATATCCTCATATTCTACTACCATTCCTTACTGTCATGCCTCATGCCCCTATATCATCCCCATACCACACCTCTATACATCTCCATACCTCACTTCTACATCTCGTCTCCTTGACGTACTTCCACACCCTAGAACTGTGCCACACCTACACATTTATTTCCTATACATGATTCCATATATGATAATAAAAATCATATTCCCATTGCATATGATAGAATTGCCACTAATATAAGCAAAAGCCCACTAAAATTTTACCTAGAAATCATTCAAATTCACACTTGTGAATATTCTATAACTTCATTATCTTGGAATAAGTGGAATAAAATTAATATAGTTTATGTGAGACAATGATTTGCTTAAGAAAAGAAAATATGCATACACATGCAAAAATATACAAATGTATTCAAAAAACAAAGAAAAAGTACTCATTATTTCTGTAATCGATTACTCCTTCATATTTTGCAGCCAGAGGAATTAAAGGTGTGTTTTCCAGGCAGAAGGATTAAAGATGTGTTCTTAAGGTGTGTCTATATTCCCTCTGGCTCACACAGACCTATGTCTCTGTATATGATTTCCTTGACACAATAGATATTCTGCTGGATTAAAATTCCTCAACATAGGTGAAACTGTTAGCTATGGCACATGGATCCAGAGGTAGAACTCATCACTTAAAACTAATTTACAATAGTACCTTTCTCTCACTCACCAGTAATCTGGTCAAATAGATATTTAGAATATCCATAGGTAGTCGTTTTGTTCTGACTACTATGTCCTTTGCTTTACAGAAGCTTTTCAGTTTCATGAGGTCCCAGTTATTGATTGTTGCTCTTATGCCTGTGCTTTTGGTGTTCTGATCAGTATGTTGTCTCCTGTGCCAATGAGTTCAAGGCTCCTCCGCACTTTTTCTTCTAAGTGGTTTAGTGTGTCTGGTTTCGTATTGAGGTCTTTAATCCACTTGGACTTTAGTTTTGTGCAGGGTGATAAGTATGAATCTGTTTTCATTTTTCTACATGTAGACATCCAGTTAGACCATTTCTTTTGCATAATGACAATGTGGAATTTTCAATCCCCCTTAAAAATCATTTGAATTTTCTTGGTCAGGAAATATATCTTTGTAACTTTATATGTGTAATCATATCTTCTTATATATTAAAGTATTTTTCATCCTATGTTTTTTATAATTTAAAAGTGTCAAGTCACTGCAATACTTATAAATTGTTTTCATGCATCAAAGGATAAATTGATATTCACTCTTTTAAAATTCTAAACTATTATGTAATTTCTGGGGCAAAAGTGATTGCTTGATTTTATTAAAGTAACATTTGTGAAGAACGAACAAATTATCATCCTCATTATATTAGGTAAGATAATTGCAGCAGATATGTCTACAGTATAGGAAATTAAAATTTATATTCCCCAATTTTCCTGAGATTATAGAAACTGGTTTTTATTATTACACTTTCAAATTCTAAATACTACCTACATTTGATCAACAATTGCTCTGTCAATTCTTCTGTATTTTTATTTGGAATCTACTATTTTTATTACATTTCACATTATCAACTATATTGAAATACACATAGAGAGAAATTTAGAAATCAGTATTTTGTGTTTCTCATGACCCTAGTTATAAATAGTATTCAGTTTTTCAGTTGTCCACCAAATTCTGAATCTTTAGATATCATCCTTTTTGGATGGTGGTATTAGGAGTGCTACCAGATGCTTCACGCACGCCAGGAAAGTATGCTACATATGAAATCTATTCTCATCCCATTTGAATCAAATTTTATAGTAAAATGTTCTTCACTGTCTTTAATTTCTAGTATTTGCCTAGTTTTCTTTAATATCTAAACACTGGAGCATTTTAATGAAGGACTTGCTGGCTCTCTCTGCAATGACACATGAGTGCTTCATAAAGTCCTCATAGAATCTTAAATTCAAAGCTCTTTCTTGCCAAAGAATATGAATATATCCAAATGATTATTAGAGATTCAACATTGTTTCCTAACAAGAAATTCTGGCATTCTGATGAACCCAGACCCAGTCTTTTCTCTATGAATTATTATATGCTTCACTTCTACAGATTAAAATCATGGATTTATTTATTCAATATATTTTAGGTATGTAAGGCTTTTCTCAATGTATGTCTTTTCAAACTGAGTGTAATGCCTACTGTGACCAGAGAGGACAAGAGATATCCTAGAACTGGAATTAACACAGAGTTATGAAAGGCCATGGAGGTTCTGGGAATTACACTTGGGTCCTCTAAATGAGCACCAGTGCTCTTACCCTTTGAGACATTTTCATATATATATATATATATATATATATATGTATATATATATATATATATATAGTGACTCCTCTTCCTCTTTACTTTGACAAACTACTCTTCTTTTGAGAGTTGTAATCCCACATACCCACTAATATATCTTATTCTTTCATTATACAGATACAATACAGTTTTGAAATTGCTAACCTATTGTAAATAAACACATAGAAAGCTAAAATGTTTGAAAAGCAGAAGTAGAAAAACACTACCACAGATGTCAGTGACTTTGTTTAATTTATCATTTCAAATACTCTATTTGCAAAAAGACACCATAATTAGAGCAACCGTAACCCTGACAAATACATCGATACTAAATATAGAATGCTTTAAGATACCAAAGACACAACATTTTCTTTTCCTAGAGGAATAAGAAATTTGTGTGTTTTGGGTTTTTTATGGTGTTCTTGAAGAGAAAATCTCCCCCAAATCCTGAATAAGCCAAAATAGAGTCTTTACCCTCTGCTGGTAGGACTGTGCCCAGCAGGGTAGTGGAAAACAGCCCTAACTTTCAGTTTTTTAAAAATTACAAAAGCAAGGACAACAATTTTCATGCACTTAGAAAAGCAGTTCTGGCCATCTGTAGCCAGCAAACATTATTTACAGTAGCAAACACAGGGCCGTTAAATGGTTAGGCAGTTCTTTTAAGCTGAGGTCAGGGTCATAGAGGGTAGGATTTTATGGCTAGTCTAATTAAGTCATTTCCCCAAGACAGATTTAGCAATTGAAGCATTCTTAGGAATGCTTTCATGGGATGGCATATATATAGCCCAGCTACTCTCCCTCTCTTCTTGTGTGTATGTGTGTATGTGTTACATGTCTGTTCATATTATCTACACTACCTTGAAGCTTAGGTTTATGTTTTTATCATATTAAGAGCTGATTAATCACTAAAATAGTCTATGAAAATATATTTCCAAAACTCTTTATGTTTCTCCTTAAAGCTATGGTCAATATATTGTATTTATATCTGCTCAAGCACATCACCATGTGACACACTTCTTAATTGTCTGTCTTCCAATTTAATTCTCTATTCCCTACAGAAACCTCCCTCAGCTAGTTTTAAAGAAGGAAACTAATATAGTGAACATTAATATGTGAATAAAGTGAAATGCCCTTAGATCATTGAAGTTGGTGTTAATTGTGTAGAGTGCATTGCAATTATCTATAGCATAGAAAGCCAAAGTTTGGATGATTTACTGTCTCAGCAATAAATTAACTTATTAGAAGCTTTCAAAACAGAATTCTTTTTAAGAGTTCTACCTTTGAAAAAAAAGAATTTGGGCAGTACTTTCCAAAGTTTATATTATTCAGCACTATACTCTGAGGAAAATGGCAAATTATTGAGTATACAGGAGTACAACGATAAAAAGATTTGAAAGTCACATAATAAAGTAAGTTCTTACAATTCTAGTTTAGCCTTTATAGGATTTTTAAATTTTGCTAGGGAGTTTTGGTTTGTCTTGTTTTTAGGAAATAATTTCTACAATACACTACTATTTCATATGTACAGAAAAACTGAAGAATAATTTGGATTATCATTTCAATCTCCTCAAATGATATTGACCCTTAGAGGAGATTGAGAGATTATTCAATGAGCAATAGCAAAAATGCTAATCATAATTATAGCATTTGTTTTTCTGTAAAAGCAGAACTCTCAAGATCCAGCTATACCACTCCTAGGAATATATCCAAAAGATGCTCAAGAACACAACAAGGATATTTGCTCAACCATGTTTGTAGCAGCTTGATTCATAACAGCCAGAATCTGGAAACAATCCGGATGCCTGTCAACAGAGGAATGGATACAGAAATTGTGGTACATTTGCACAATGGAATACTAATCAGCAATTAGAAACAAGGAAATCATGAAATTTTCAGGCAAACGGTGGGAACTAGAAAAGATCATCCTGAGTGAACTATCCCAGAAGCCGAAAGACACACATGGTATATACTCACTTATAAGTGGATATTAGACATAGTATAGGATAAACATACTAAAATTTGTACACCTAAAGAAGCTAGGCAAGAAGGGTGAGATGATCAATCCTCATTCAGAAAGCCAAGGGGACAGACATCAGAAGTTGAAAACAAGGAACAATACAGGAGCCCACCACAGAGGGCCTCTGAAACTCTCACTCAGTAGGGTATTAAAGCAGATGCTGAGACTCATAGGCAAACTTTGGTCAGAGTGCATGGAATCTTATAAAAGAAGGGGGAGATAGAAAGATAGGATCTGGAGCTCCACAAGGAGAACAGAGCCAAAAAATCTGGGCCAAGGGGTCTTTCCTGAGACTGTATCTCTAACCAAGGACCATTCATAGAGATAACCTGGACTCCCTGCACGGAGGTAACCTGTGGAAGCTCAGTGTCCAAGTGGGTTTTCTAGTAAGGGGGACATGGCTGTCTTTGTCATGAACTCAGTGGGTGGCTCTTTGATCACTTCCCCCTAAGGGGGGAACAGCCTTACCAGGCCACAGAGGAAGACAATGCAGCCAGTCCTGATGAGACCTGATAGGCTAGGGTCAGATGGAAGGGGAGGAGGTCCTCCCCTATCAGTGGACTGGGGAAGAGGCATGAAAGGAAATGAGGGAGGGAAAGAGGGTGGGGTTGGGAGGAGACAAATATCAGGCTACAGCTGGGATATAAAATGAATAAATTATAGTGAATAAAAAATTATATTTAAAAAAAAACACAGACTTCTACCCTGAGGGAACTTTAAAATGTTTGTTTTAAATATCAAAGTATAACATAAAATTATAGAAAACGCTTGCTGACATTATGTGGAAAAAATAATTTCAGCTTCCACCTTTATTTAACACTCATCATAAGTGGTATGGTTTCTTTCATGGACATTTTAAAGCAAAACTAATTGTTCCTGCTGCCCTGACATTTCTACTAGCTTGTATGCCTCATCAGTTTAAAACATTTACTTTTGTGACTGCTGAACCATTGAGCAAATTGGTTCCTGAGATCAATATTCTTTCTCTGAAGTGGAAGAAGCCATACCCAGGTGTCTGGCACTGTTTATTCACTGAAAGCAGTTCATTTCCTACTGTTGATAGTGGCAAAGTGACACTCTATTTTAGGTCTTTAATCATTTAAATCTTTGCCTACAAAAGGTAAAATTTCAAGGCAAAGAGAAAAAAGAAGAACGCTCAATGTACTATCAAATAAAATCGGCCAATCAGTCAACATAGACACCATCATCACCACAATCATTGAGCTGTATCCTAATTAAGGCTGTGATTTCGCAGGTGTTCAAAAAAGGCTAAGTCAAAATAAATCCACTTATTTTAAATGTTTTGAAGCTTTATAAATTCTCTAGATAAATCAGGTACAGAACTTACAGGGATTTTCACACATTTATGAATGTAAATACTCTTGAGAAAGAGGAAAAAATCCAATCTAGAAAATTTTGATAAGCATCATTGACTTATTATCTGTAATGACGGGCATTTGAAAATCACCACATATGATGGGTCAAAAACTTATGGTACTTGATGAAGTCTTCAACTACGTAGAGAGATCCTTTCATTATCACAGGTTCTTTTTGCATATCATACTCATACACATTTAAGCTCACTCCTCTGAGTGATAAATTTTAGTTAATATTATCGTCTTAGAGCTTAATACTTTTGCATTGAAAAAATGCAATTGCTATGAC
>REGO01001221.1:114384-157468 GCA_010120015.1 Rhombomys opimus
CAAAAATGCTCAATAAAATACTTGCAAACTGAAACCAAGAATACATCAAAGATATCATCCACCATGACCAAGTTGGCTTCATCCCAGGTATGCAAGGGTGGTTCAACATATGGAAATCCGTCAATGTAATCCACCATATAAACAAACTGAAGGAGAAAACCACATGATCATCTCCTTAGATGCCAAAAAAGCATTTGACAAAATCCAACACCCATTCATGTTTAAAGTCTTGGAGCGATCAGGGATATAAGGCACATACCTAAACATAGTAAAGGCAATATACAGCAAGCCTATAGACAACATAAAATCAATGGAGAGAAACTTAAATCAATCCCACTAAAATCAGGGACAAGGCAAGGCTGCCCACTCTCTCCATATCTCTTCAACATAGGACTTGAAGTCCTAGCTAAAGCAATAAGACAACTGAAGGAGATCAAGAGGATACAAATCTGAAAGGAAGAGGTCAAAGTTTCAGTATTTGCAGATGATAAGATAGTATACATGAGAGAACCCCAAAATTCACCCAGAGAACTGCTTTAGCTGATAAACACCTTCAGCAAAGTGCCTGGATTCAAAATCAAAGCAAAAAAATCAGAAGCTCTCCTGTATAACAAAGAGCAAAGGGCCAAGAAAGAAATTGGGAAAGAACACCTTTCACAATAGCCACTAATAGCCTAAAGTACCTTGGGGTGACTCTAACCAAGCAAGTGAAAGACCTATTTGAAAAAAAAAACAAAAACAAAAACAAAACAAAACAAAACAAAACAAAAAAAACTTCAAGTCTCTGAAGAAAGAAATTGAAGAAGATATCAGAAGATGGAAAGATCTCCCTTGCTCATGGATTCGTAGGATTAACACGGTGAAAATGGCCATTCTGCCAAAAGCAATGTACTGATTCAATGCAATTCCCATTAATATACTAACACAATTCTTTATGGATGTTGAAAGAAAAATTTTCAGCTTCATATGGAGAAACAACAAACCCAGAATTTCCAAAACGATCCTCTACACCGAGAGATCATCTGGAGGTATCTCGATCCCTGACCTCAAGCTGTAGGACAGAGAAATAGCAATAAAAACCACATGGTTTTGGCATAGATACAGAAAGGAGAATAAATGGAACCATATAGAAGACCCATAAATGAACCCACACACCTATGAGTACATAATTTTAGACAAAGAACCAAAACCATTCAATGAAAAAAAAAATACATACAGCATCTTCAGCAAATGGTGCTGGTCCAACTGTATGTCTACAGGCAGAAAAATGAAAATAGATCCATATTTATCACCCTGTACAAAACTAAAAGTCCAAGTGGTTCAAAAACCTCAACATAAAACCAGATACTCTAAATCGATTAGAAGAAAAAGTGGGGAAGAGCCTAAATCTCATTGGCATAGGAGACAAAATCCTGAACAGAACACCAACAGCACAGGCTTTAAGATCAACAATCAATAAATGGGACCTCATGAAACTGAAAATCTTCTTTAAAGCAAAAGACACTGTTGTCCGAACAAAATTACAGCCTACAGACTGGGGAAGGATCTTCAACAACCCTATATCTAACAGAAGTCTGATATTCAGAATATATAAAGAAGTAAAGAAGTTAAAAAGAAATAAATCAAGCAATCCAATTAAAAAATAAGATATGGAACTAAACAGAGATTTCTCTGTAGAGGAATATAGAATGACAGAGAAACACTTAAAGAGATGCTCAACGTCCTTAGTTATCAGAGAGTTTCACCTTACACCTATCATAATGGCTAAAATAAAAAATTCAAATGACAACATATGTTGGAGAGTTTGTGGAGAAAGGGGAACCCTCCTCCATTGCTGGTGGGAATGTAAACCTGTACAACCACTTTGAAAATTAAGCTGGCGCTTTCTCAGACAATTAGGACTAGTGCTCCCTCAAGATCCAGCTATACCACTCCTAGGCATATATCCAAAATATGCTCAAGTCCAAAACAAGGATATTTGTTTAACCATGTTTGTAGCAGCTTTATTTGTCAGAGCCAGAACCTAGAAACAACCCAGATGTCCATCAATGGAGGAATAGATACAGATATTGTGATACTTTTACACAATGGAATTCTACTCAGCAATTAAAAACAAAGAAATCATGAAGTTTGCAAGCAAATGGTGAAATGTAGAAAAGATCATTCTGAGTGAGGTATCCCAGAAGGAGAAAGACCCATATGGTATATAGTCACTTATATCGACCTATAAGATATGATAAACATAATGAAATCTATACACCCAAAGAAGATAAACAAGAAAGAGGACCTGGGGCAAGATGTTCAATCCTCACTTAGAAAGACACATGGTATGGACATTGGATGTAAGAGAAAACAAGTAACAGGATAGGAACCTACCACTGAGGTCCTCTGAAAGTCGCTATCCAGCAGTGTATCAAAGCAGATACTGAGACTCACAACCAAACTTTTGGCAAAGTACAGGGAATCATATGAAAGAAGGGGGAGTTAGTATGATCTGGAGAGGATAGAGCTCCACAAGGACCAAATATATCTGTACACAGGGGTCTTTTCTGAGACTATTTCCAACCAAGGTCCATGTATGGATATAACCTAGAACCCCTGCTTGGATATATCCCATGGTAGCTCATTGTCCAAGTGGTTACCCTAGTAAGGGGAACAGGGACTATTTCTGAGATGAACTCAATGGCTGCCTCTTTGACCTCCCCTCCTCCTGGAGGGAGGAGCAGCCCTGGTAAGCCACAGAAGAGGAATTTGCAGCCAGTCCTGAAGATACCTGATAAAACAGGGTGAGATGAAAGAGGAGGAAGACCTCCCCTATCAAAGGACTTGGAAAGGGGCAGGGAGGAGATGAAAGAGGGAGGTTGGGATTGGGAGGGAATGTGGGAGTGGGATACAGCTGGGATACAATGTTAATAAACTGTAACTAATATTAAAAAAATTAAAAAACTCAGCTGACAAACAAAAAATACAAACAAAAGAAAAAGCAAATACCTACATTGTTAGTAAATAGAACTCCTTCTATAAAGAAGATATTCTAATAACTATTGTAGAAAGTGATTTTACATATAGAAGTCAGGAGAAATCAAATTATTTATGTAAATCTTCATGATTTAGGAACATAAATGGATAGAAATTGTGTTTTGCAGTTGCTTCAGAAAGCTAACATACATAAAAAATTAAAATTTTGCATTGTTGAAACTAGGTACTCACCTGTAGATAAAATATGCAAATAGTCTTTAATCTAATCATTTGTTATAACTACTTTTCTATTTCTTTGATCTAATACCATAACCCATAGCAGATTATGGAAGAAAAAAATTATTTTGTTTTACAGTTCCAGAGAGATAAGATGCCACAACACCAGGTATGCCCGCAGGAAAAGAAAGCTGACATTTTGAACCACAGACAAAAAGCAGAGACAAGAAACTTCAAATGGCACATGGGTTTAGACTCTAGAGGTAAGAAACTTCAGTGACACAAGAATATTAACATTATCATAGGAAGAGCAATTTTCAAATGCTATGTCTTGATTTTTAATACCATACGTGTATGCAAAATATATCTAAGAAATCACATTGATAAAAATAATTAAATAAAAAACAAGAGCAATTTTATTAAGGCTTACTACCTAACCAGTTTGATATTTTATTATTTATGTGTAGATACCCTAAAGACAGAGACTAGCATAAAAATGTTATCAGTTCATTTAACCAAAATGAACTTCTCTCAGACAAGTTTCTGGAAAACCCTTTAAGACTTTCTCATATCTGATTTTCTCTTTTTATGTGAAAATTGCTTTCTGTATGTTTTCTTACGGCTTTAAGATTTTAAGTCCAATAAATGAGAAAATGAAAATATTTCTCATTGTATATTTTGTAAAGAAAAAGATTAGAAATAGCTATAAAAAAGAGATTAAATTGGAAATGTGAGTAGTTTTTTTAAGTTTCTGCAAAGAAATCCTAAAATGTATAATCGAATTGGGGAAATGAATATTGGATTTGATGATTGTACTTTTGTATCTTTTATTTGGGTAGCTGAGCTGTGTATGGAAAAGAGCTTCATAGAGCATGTAGATGAATTCTGGGGAATTCTGACAAAATATTATTTAAAATGTCACATTTATGGACAGTAAATTTTAAGAACATTTGTGTTTGGAGAAGTGTTATCAGGTTGATGGACAACAAAAGGGAGCCACATTCACAATACAGCTATTTCTGTTTTCTGTGAACATCAAGAAGGAATAAGTACAGCGTGGTAACATACATTAAGCTTTCAGGTATCATTCAGTCTAAGCCAGTGTGCTAGCTTTAAATAGAGGGGATTTATGTGAAAAGGGAAATACATGAAGACATTAGAAAGTTTACTGACTTAGGGGAAGCATCATGTAAACCAAACAGGCAGGTCAATGTAAAAAAAATCAAAAGTAATACTTTTCCAAATGTTTAAATTGTAATATGCAAAAGAAGACTAAGAAATGCCATTGGTTATTGTAGAAGATGTTATTAAAGGGGATTGAATATATCATGTTTCTGAGACAAATAAATGGGTTTGGGAGGGCCCTAATATATTTAAATCAGTTCCTTTCATTACATTAGTTATATTTATCAAATTTGAGTTCTTTGCTCTTATAGATAAACTATGGTTATATAATGCTATAAGTGTAGAAGAGGCTGGTGTAAGACACATGAAATCTCCTAGGAAGTTTAATGCAAATTGAAAATTATTTTAAATACATCAAAACATTTGAACCTAACATTAAAATGCTCCTAACAAAGAAGCAAAAAATACATATGATTTATTGGTTAAATATAAAATGTAGCATCTCTTGTGAGAGTTGAGTTTATCCTATCTCTGACTTATTTTGTCCCTCAATTAGTCATCATTGCATGGGATTAAGACTGTTTACTGAATATATCAGGGCACAGGGGTCTTTCATGAGTCTGTTTCTCCAACCAAGGACAATGCATGGATATAACCTAGAACCCCTGCTCAGATATAGCCCATGGTAGCTCAGTATCTAAATGAGTTCTCTAAAAGGGGAACAGGGACTATTTCTGACATGAACTCAATGGCGAGCTCTTCGACACCCCCCAACCCCCAAGGGGCCCTGCTAGGCCACAGAAGAGGAAATTACAGCCCGTCCTAAAGAGTCTTTAAAAGCTAGAGTCTGATGGAAGGGGAGGAGGTCCTCCCCTATTAGTGGACTTGGAAAGGGGCAGGGAGGAGATGAGGGAGGGAGGGTAGGATTGGGAAGGGACCAGGGAGGGGGCTACAGCTGGGATACAAAGTAAATAACCTGTGATTAATAAAAAAAAAAAATAAATGCAATTTAAAAAAAGAAAAGAATGTTTACTGAAGTCATATTTGTGTTCCAGCCAAAGTGACTAAAGGTGTGTACTTAGGGTCAATCTGTATTCCAGACAGATCACACAGACCTAGGTCTTTGGTTGTGATTGCTTGCCAGAGTATCTATGTTGCTGGATTGAAATTTCTCTATAACGAGTTAATATATTCTTCTCTTGGAAAGATTGTTGTTTCTACTCTCAGTATTATCTACTTACTTGTGCTTTTTCTTTTAAGTCTGAGGCCTCTAGAGCTCCTCCCCACACACATTAACATTATCTGTTTTGTTTTTACTGTTTTGTTCATGTTAAGAAAATTATTCTTAATATATAATGGTTTTCCTAGGTGTCATTTAATTGTGAAAGCAAGATAATTGCCAATTATAGCCAGTTATTAACTTAAAAATATTAAAAAGGAGTTGTTTTTTAACAAAGTCTCAGTCATTCAATTTTACTAATAAAGACTCCTCAGGAACCAGATGCTGCGGGGAAAGCTTGACAGCTCAGAAAGGCAGTGAAAGCACCCAGCTGACCTTCCTCCTAAGCCATCTCAAAACCTTTTTAATCTGGGTATCACTCCCTTCTACTTACTGTGACTCTCTCTACTCATCTTCCTGACTTTCTCTTACTCCATGTTTTTTTTTTCCTAATTCACTTCCTGTCAGCTGGCTTCTTTCTCTGCCTTTTGACCTATGGTTGACTTTTGTTTAATCCTTTTAACAATATTCAATCAAAAGTTTTTGGATTAGGGGTGTGGGCAAGGGCTGAGCCATACCACAACTAGAAACAGGTTTGTGCAGTAAAGAACACAATCTCAGGATTCACAATGTGAATGAATGTCCTCAAAATAGGAATAAAAATAAAGCAAGACAAACATGTGTCAGGCATGGTGATTCATGCCTTGACCTTAAGGTATGAGACTAGAAAATTCTAAAATGGTTTAGAGTACTTAACTGTACATTATCTCATGATATGAGAAAGAACTGGGATTATAACTTACTGGTACAGTAAGAGATCTGGAATTCCATACCCAGAAAGACAAAAGCCCATTCATGTCCTCCATTTATAACTATGTTAGTTAAATATTATATAATATTTAAATAGTTATATTACATATAATTAGTTAATATACTATATCAATATATTTTTATATATTAATATATTTATATATCTTATATAATATAGTATAATTATTATATTTTATAATATATACAGTTATGTAAAATATATCATTTATTATATATAATTATATATATAATTATATATATATTTATATATATAAATATATATTGTATATTGTATAAACATAATTATTATATTAGTGTATATTTAATAATATATTTAATAATATATAATTATATGCAATTAATTGATTTACTTATTTGTTGTTTTTCAAAAGTCCCCGTCCATCTTGTAAAAGCACAGGCTTCCTGCTTATAAGTGTAATTTTGTGGAGGGTAACCATAGCCCCAGGAAATGTAGAGGTATGGTAGGCATATGGTAGAGGCATATGGTAGGCACAGGGTAGAGTCTGATGAGTGCTATTTCTTTAAGAATGACAAAACGGCACATGAGGTTCAGAGAAGAGCATTCTACATTAATGCAAAGTGAAAAATTTAAAACATTATGTGGGATGACCATTTTACAGGGCAATGAGAGGTTTACTAAGACTTATAGAGCATAGTAAAAGATAAAAATTAACTTTATTAAGTATAGAAAGTGTCTTTACAACAACTGATGCATTTATCAGAGAGCAGACTTGAGAGTCCTAAAACTATGTGAAGAGAATCAGGATTCAGAAGGAGAATAATGTTGCCATGTAACCACCTCCAAGGATGTAACTCAACTCCAATACCTAGAGATAACGGGAAAAATATCAGGTCCTCTGTCAGTTTTGCCACCATTAATGTGTAAGAAATATAAAAATATAGTGTCAGAAAACACAGTTATTCACATATTAATACTAGAAATTTGTGAAACCTCACACAATTATATCCAGTTGTTAAGCTAGCTGCCTTTTCTCTATGAAACAAAGAAACAACAACAACAGAAACCAAACAATTCATGTCTGAAACATCTAAATTTAGTCAGGAGTGTAATATTAACCTTCTTAATGATGAATCATTAACATATTTTGAAGTTTCATTTTGTTGTTTGGTTATAGACGGTGGAGTTAATTATAGATTATTAAATTAGTTAAAAAGTAATACTTGTTATTTTAATGCTGAGTCTCATGCAATTATTTTATTATTTCTTCACTTATATTTTTGTAAAGCTGGTGGTTTAATTCAGGCTTTTTTTTTGTAAATGCCTGGCTGTGCTATGGTTTAAAAGAAAGTAATTATTCAGTTTTTAACCAAAAAAGTTTAAAAATCAGTGGATGAGGCATATGGATTAATGGTAATATTTTGTAATAGTTAACTATATAGGACTCATAATCTGGTAGAAGATGAGCCTCTGAGTGTGTCTATGATGCCATTTCTAGTTAAGCTAGATGTGGAGACTCACTTATAATGTGTATGGCACCAGACCATGATCTGAGATTTCTAGAGGGAGACCATGCCTCATAACAGAAACCTAGCTAGTGAAACCATGACTATTAGAGGATAATTGACAACTACTAATTTACTAAGGTAGCATGATTCCTAACAATAAGCTACAGACATTTGTCCTTATACCCACAGAAAATTGTTGTTTTCACCCTTTAAAAAATTGCAATGCTGAGCTGCAGAGCCCGATTATAATGGATACATCAAAAAAAATAATTGATACATCTAAACAAACAAACAAAGAAACAAAAATCTCCTGTACTTAGGCTTAGGGCACATTGTAGAAGAGGACTAGAAAAATGATAAAAGACAGAGGATCAAGAAACTTGATGTGGGATTTTATCTCCTAGTAAAATCAGAATTTATATCTATAAAATCTCATCAGTTTGAGCTGCACAATGTACATGCCCAAAAGTTCAGGAAAAAGCTCATGAAGCCTCAGCCGTATACAAAGAATTGAAAGTATATGAGTAAAAGTTGCAAGTGGGAAAGATCATTTTCCCTAGGGAAGAGCACAATTGTTTGTGCAGTGCCAAACAGTCAGCTTTGAAAACATACCTACAATTAACATACAGAGAAGCAGGTAATATCTAGAAATATATGCATAAACATATATATATATATATATATATGCACATACAGGCATACAATGACAACTAGTTTTAAAAAAGACCATGAATATGAGGGAAAATGGGAAAGTGTACATGAGAAGCGTTGGAGGGAGAAAATAAAAGGGAAAAACGTAATTAATTATCTTATAATTTCAAAATGAGAGAGACAGAGAGACATAGATAGATAGATGGAGAAAGAGAGAGAGAATAGGTGGGTCCTAACATTTACCTCATGCTGTGTGTCTTGCTCTCAACATGATGCCACAAGAAGCCTCTATTTTCTAGTTCCATAGCTGCCCCATCAGAAGAAAATGCCCCAGTGAGCCAAATTCAGACTTCCCTTCCCCAAATTGATTTATAGAATATTTTCTCACAGCAAACAGAAAAACAATTCATACAAGCACAACCTTGTAATAAATATGTTCTGTGGATAAACTTGTTTCTTTCTAACAATAATTTATGACATTTTACTTTTAAATATTTTTATTTTAATTTATCTTTTAGCTAATCTATCATTGATAACTAGGAATATAATTTTAAATATTTTTAATGTAGCTTCAAGAAGAAAGTTTCTGATGGGACCTGATAGGCTAGGGTCAGAGAGTAGGAAGGGGGCTTCTCCTATCAGTGGACTAGGTATGAGAGATAGAGGAGGACAAAGAAGGAGGGTGGGACCAGGCAGAGGTTAGGAGGGGGCCTACAACTGGGATACAAAGTAAATAAATTGTAAACAATTATAATAATAATAAAAAAATGTAAAACTTATACCCCCTCAAAAAAAAATAAAGAAATATCCATCCTATAGCCTGGTGAAGACACCTTGGACTTTAGCCTCCACATTAAAGAGGCAATCTGAAGTGAATACTACAGAGAGCTAAGCTTGTTCCTCCAAAGCTAGACCCCATATGTAAATAAATCAATAAAAAAAGAGAAAGAGAAACAATCCATAGGTGAGGGGCTACTATCTGTACTAGTTTTATTTCTGTGTCATGACAAAAAAATAACCTGAGAAAAAGCAACTAAGGGGAGAAAAAAAAAAAAAAGAGAGATTCTATTTCACCCAAAATTAGAGGTAAAATCCATCACTTTGGAGAAGTCACAGTGACAGGAGCTTTAGATAGCTGAAGCCACAGTAAATAGCAGAAATATAAAGAATGCCACCGCCACATTTCTCTCACAGTTCAGTCTTAAGAGCTGTATGGGTTTTGTGGATAGACACCAGGAGTGACTGTACTTGCTTGGTACAAGTTTCAGTTTCGGTGTCAAAATGCTTGACACAAACCAACTTGGGGACAAATAGCTTACTAGAGTTCACAATTTCAGCTTTTAATCTATTTTTGTAAGGATGTTTCAACAGAAGAAGCTGGAGAACATTGGCCCAATCACATCTACACACTGGAAGAGAAAGAGAATGAAGTACATGAATGCTCAGTGCTCAGTTAGCTTTCTCTAATGATATAGAATTCAGGATTCTCTACCTAAGGAATAATGTCACCCACAATCAGATGAGTCCTCCCATATCAATTTATAATCAAAACCATTCCTCATAGAGATACCTAAAAACAAACCTGATCTATGAAGACCAAGACTTTGATGATGGAATGGCTCAGGGGTTGGGAAAAAGTTCCATTCTTTTTGAAGACCTTAGTTTTGTAACCATAATTCAATCAAGTACCACATAAATGCCCATAATTTCAGCTCTAGGGGATCCCAGTCCCTCCTCTGATCTCAGTAGGCACCTGTGCTAACATCTACACACAATCTATAAGGCCAGACACATATACACAAAACATAAATATGTAAGAAACATGATAATATTTTTAATCAGTGTTATTAATTCACAGAATACTTGTTTTGTGGAGAAGGAGAAAATACCACTATTAGCATATTGTTAACACTATATTGGTATTAAAGAAAATGCTTTTTCCTATTAGCTGTAAGAGACCCTTGCTGTATAGTAGGAAAGATTGCCTGAAGTCTTCACACTGAGCCTTCAGGGTCTGAAAACCCTAATGAATTTTTCTAGTCTATTCTCCTTTTAACATTCAGCTTATATTTATCTAATTGTTGCTCCTAACCTTAGGGACTGTAATTCCCCAAATGGTCACAAATAAATATACTAGGCGATCTGGATCTACTTGTGACATCACCGAGATGTTCCCTTCAAAGAAACATCAGTCACTGTTGATGAATCTTTTCATCTTATTTTCTTTCCTGAAAGTTGTTATGTAACATAATAAATGCCAAATCATCACCCTCATTACAACATTAGCCACACCAGACTTCTTTGGTTTGATAGGGTCTGTATCATTTAAGCAGCTTGTTAAAGGACATGTTGGGATTGTGTTTGATTGATTTCTGCTGGGTGTGTGTTTTAGCATTATGTTTTAGGTTGTTTTATTTTTGTCCTGGGGACTGAACCTAGAATTTCATACATGATAAACAATCACTGCATACTAAATTATAATTCCAGTCGGAGGATGAAGTTTGGGAGATGCTATACACTAATAATGATTTCTTGCTATTTTCCTAAAATTTAGTCATTTATGACACAATATTTAATAGATCCAGATATGTTTATCTTGAATAAATGAAAGTAACTATGCATATATTCCCTAAGAGTATATGCTTTGATTTATTTTAAAACAACCTCAGAATTAAAAATTCATTAATTTAGAAAACAGCTTTAAAATGAACTTTGACTTAGTTCCATGGAAAGAATACAATCCATTAAATCATTTTAAGAAAGTAGTTACATGTAGGTCTTTGGGTGGACATGAACCAAAAACAATGATTCTCTACTCTGAGAAACACAATATAAAGGAAATGGATTGCATCAAATATAGAACACACACACCAAAAGAAAAAAAGATCATTGGACACATAAGTTCTTTTAGAAACAATAACAGTTGTGACTGCCTCAGTCCCTTCTATTCACTTTCAGTGTGCACTTATTTTTAACCATCTCTAGAAAATAAAAGTTAATAAATTTAACTGTGGAAATAGTTGGTTACAAGAAAAATGCATATTTACATAAATAGTCTACTGAAAATATTATAAAGCTGATGTGTATTTATTATATAAAGGACATGAGGGGAAAAAATCTTTTGTGGGCAGCAAGATGGTCCAGTGGGTAAAAGAGCATGTTACCAAACTCAGTAAAATCAGTTCAATCTCTAGAATTCATGCTGACAAAGAAAATCAACTCCCACAAGTTGTAGTGTGATCCAAACATATAACTCATACCAAAAATAAGTAAATGTAAAAATAAATTAAAATAGTTTGGTTAAATCATAAACAGTGTTGTGAAATGATTACTTACAGTTTTACGCTAATTCAGAAAAGTCCATTGTGTTCATCCTCAGCTGAAAGGCAGGTTACAAAGCCTTTTTCCAAATGTGCCTAACAATCTGGGCAAACACAGGCCTGTTTATTGTAGCAAGTGGTGCTATTCTGTGTGACAGCTTGAGGCAAGAAGGATCCTATGATAATCTACTGTTTATTAACAGAGCAAACTATGTCTTTGATAAAGTGGTAAATTTTTATTCTTTTCTAGATGAAGCCACTGATACTAGAAGTAAAAGCTGTAGCTAAACAAGCTGTATGTGAAATAAATTTAACAGAAGATAACATGTAGAATTCTAGATTGCAAGAATCAATTTTAGGAGTCAACTACTGAGTATTCGTAATTTGTTTCTGTGGCTATTGATGTTACAAACAGATTGAACCCTATCACTATTTGCAGGCGATATGATAGTATACACGAATGGTGCCATAAATTCTACCAAAGAACTCGTATAGCTTATAGATGCCTTCAGCAAACTGGTTGGATACAAATTGTATACAAAAGACAAATGGCCTGAGAAAGAAATTAGGGAAATGACATCCTTCACAGTAGCCACAAATAACACAAAATTCCTTGGTATAACTGTAACCAAGCAAGTTAAAGATTGTATGAAAGATAATACTTTATCTCTGTAGAAAGAAATTGAAGAAGATATCAGAAGATGAATAAACCTCCTATGTTCATGGATCAGTAGGATCCAGAAGATGGAAAGACCTCCTAGGCTCATGGATTTTTACTGTATTTTAAATATAGTAAAAATGGCCAGCCTGCAAAAAACAATATATAGATTCAATGCAATACCGATAGAAACACCAACACAATTCTTTACAGACCTTGAAATAAAAATTCTAAACTTAATATGGAAAAACAAAACAAAACAAAACTCAGAATAGCTGAAACCATCTGTACAATAAAAGAACTTCTGGTGGTATCTCCATCCCTGAGCTCAAGCTGTACTACAGAACAACAGTAATAAAAACTGCATGGTATTGGCTTAGGAATAGACTAGAGGTTAAAGGAATTGAATCAAATACCCTGAAGTAAACCCACATACCTATGGACACCTGATTTTTGACAAATCAAAAAAAAATGGTGCTGATCTAATTGGATGTCTATATCTAGAAAAATTCAAATAGGCCCATATTTATCACCTTGCACAAAAGAAAATTCCAAGTGGATCAAAGACCTCAACATAAAACCAGGCACTAAATAAATCTGTTAGAAGGAAAAGTAAGGAAAGGCCTTGAACACATTGGCACAGGAGATAACTTCCTGAACAGAACACAAACAGCACAGGCTGTAAGATCAACAATCAATAAATGCGATCTCATGAAACTGAAAAGCATCTGTAAAGCAAAGGAAGCTGTCAACAGAACAAAATGACAGCCTACAGATTGGGAAACGATCTTCACTAATGCTACATCTGACAGAGGCTAATTTCCAGAATATATAAAGAACTCAAGAATTTAAAAACCAACAAACCAAATAATCCAATTAAAAATTGGGATGCAGATCTAAACAGGATTCTCAGTAGAGGAATATCAAATGGCAGAGAAAAACTTAAAGAAATGTTCAACACCCTTAGTCATCAGGGAAATGAAAATCAAAAGAACTCTGAGATTCCATTTCATACCCATCAGAATGGTTAAGATGAAAAATTCCAGTGACAATGCCCCTACCCGCGGGACCTAGTTATTCGTGAGGGCAAAGGGGGTCGCAGCCTGTAAAAGATGAGCGGGAGAAAGGAAGGACTCAAGCAAATGTGCACTTGTTAAGAGTCAAATTTTATTGAACCGAAGTAGGCTTATAAGGCCAACCTTAGATAGGGGCGGGGCGAGGGAGGAGCACAGTGTGGAATCCTTTTTACTCAGGGAGGGGTAGGTTGGAAAGGCCTACTTTAGAGCCTCCCAGCTCAGTAAGGGGCAGGGTGGAAGTTACAGAATCTTCTTGGCCCGGGGCCTGGAACACTTTGCAGTTATTTTAGGAAGTCAAGGCACAGTTAGCGCATTTCTGTAACTGTCAAACAGGATGTTGGTCAACCAGGTGCAGCAGGGTGGGGGGAATGAGAAAAGGTCGGAAGTTTCTCTGGGCTTGTCTCCAACATGACAACACATGTTGGAGAGGATGTGGGAAAATGGGAGCACTACTTCATTGCTGATGGGAAGGTAAACTTGTACAATCACATTTGAAATCAATCTGGCACTTTTTGTAATAGTGTTACTTCAAAACCCAGCTATACGTCTCCTGGTCAAACATCTGAAAGAGGCTCAACCATACAAGGACATTTGCTCAACTATGCTCATAGCAGCTTTATTCATAATAGCCAGAATCTGGAAACAACCTAGATGTCCCTCAGTCAAAGAATTGATGCAGAAATTGTGATAAATTTAAACAACAGAATATTGCTCAGCTATTAAAAACAAGGAAATTATGAAAATTTCAGGCAAATGGATGAAACTAGAAAAGATCATGAGTGAGGTAACCCAGATGCAGAAAGACGCACATGGTTTTACTCACTTATAAGTGAATATTAGCCATATAATACACATTAAATATATTAAAATCTACAGACCTAAAGAAGCTAAGCAGCAAGGAAGACCCTAGGGAAGATGTTTAATTCTCATTCAAAAAGGGAAAACAAAATAGACACCAGAAGCGGTAGAAGATAGGTAAGATTATGAGAGCCTACCACAGATGTCCTCTAAAAGACTCCACCCAGGAAGGGATCGAAGTAGATGCAGAGACTCATAGCCAAACTCTGGGTGGAGCCCAGGGAGTTTCATAGAAGACCTGGGGTATAGTAGGGCCGGGAGGAGACAGGAGCTCCACAAGGAGACCAGCAGAGCAAAATCAAATCAAATCAAAACAAACAAACAAAATCAAAAAACAAAACAAAACAAAACAAAAAAAAAAACCCAGCTGGACCCAAGGGGTACTGTAGAGACTGATGCATCAATCAAAGACCATGCATAGAGAGGATCTAGACCTCTTCTCAGATACAGCCAATAGAGAGCTCAGTCTTCTCATGAGTTCTAAGTTAAGGGAGAAGAGACAGTCTCTGACAAGAACTCAGTTGCCTGCTCCTTGATCATTTCTCCCTGGTGAGTCAACCTAACCAGCCAAGATGCTCCAACAAACCAAGATGCTCCAGGCAGTCCTGAAGGGACCTGATAGCCTAGGGTCCTAGGCTATCCTAAAATGCATTAGGAAGCTGTGTGTGGTGTCACAGGCCTTTAATCCCAGCATTCACAGGGGCAGAGGCAGACAGATCTCTGTGAGTTTGAGGCTAGCCTCCTTTACAAAGGGAGCCCAGGACAGCCAAGACTACACAGAGATACCCTGTCTCAAAGACAAACAAACAAACAAACAAACAAAAATATTAGGACTTGGATGTTAAATAAAAGGATGTTGTAGAGATTATATGAAAACTTAATGTACTACCGGCATCTGTATTAAGCATGAAGTTCTTATGAAGTCCAAGAGCCTGCCATTGCTTTGTTTTCATATGTTGAGTCTCATACTTGAATTTGAAAGAGATATGATGTAGCAGAGTTATCGTATGATGTTGATTTAACATGTACTTAAATATTTTCATAACCAAAGAATTGTATTAAGGACACATATTGTTGCAAATGATAAAAACAGACACTGAGAAGAGAAATATGTTTCTGTTTCCTCTGAATGCTAGAATCAAATAAGGATAGAGTACTACCCTATCCTAGAAAATAAATTGAAAGTGTTCCCCATGTCACTCTCTGAGCTTTGAGAGCAAGCAAGTAGAAGCCATGTTTCCACTCTCAACATTACACTACTCTCCGTTTTTAACATAGAGTTTCCTGAATAAAGCTATGCAACTTTAGTTTAACATTCCAAACTGAATAATCTCCAAGCTGGAATGAATGTGGAATAAAATGCCATATTTAAGAAATCATTTAGTCTTTTTCCATTTGCTATATCAATATTTTAAGATAATTCTAAAAAATGAGAAATAATTTACACTAAACATATTCTAAATAAGTGTTTCACTTGCTTGATTATTATTTATGAAAGTACTACAAAGTGTATAACACACCTAATAAAAATACAAGCCAGTACAGTATAAATTACAGCAAATAAGGTCCCTTAGGCCAAAAGAATAATTCAACATGTAAATATTTAGCCTGAGAATATTGCTTCTGGCAGACATGATGGAGTAAATGCCCATATTAGAGTAGATTTAATAATCTGCTTCCTAGATTTGTTAAATGGTAAGCATAGAGGTTTACCATTTTGCTCAATAACATGGATATATTAAATTAAAGCTTCTACTTTTATGCCTTATTTAGAAAATATTTCTCTTTTAATATTAGAAACTGTCATATTGGATTATTTTTCTTTCCTGAATTTTTTCTCAGCATGTAGCTATGGACACACTTATGGGAAATAACCTAGTATATTTCATAACAACTTTGTTTTATTGAAGAAATTATTTGAACAATTCCTTTTCTTCAGTTACATCTTAAAACTGAATGTATTATAATAATAAAACACAATAGCTGAAGGGAAAATTTTTTTCATCTATATAGTGTGGCTTCAAATATCTGAAGAGACTGCAATGACAAATATTAAATTGTGCTTTAGCAGGAAATGTTTCTGGAGCAATCAATGTAGGGTATGTTAGTGTTTCTAGCATAAATGAAATCCAAGATGAAAATATATGTGCTCTATAACAATTGTCAGAGTCTCCCAGAAAGCTGAGAGCTAAGCATCACTCACCTTTGGAATAACTGGGCTTCTGTCCCATGATCTAATTTTCATCTTTGCTCTTCCTACCAGCATACCGTCAAAGGAAAGCTTTTCACCCACATGAATTTAAATGACAAAATATACACTATGTAGATAAAAGCATTATTCAATCCATTTCCCTAGTGTTGCTTCCGATGTACTTCAGTGGTTCCATAAGCCAAGTTTAAGAAATACTGTATGAAACCTCAAACACTAGGGCAGCTTTTCATGTGTGTTACAAGTTATAAGAAGAGATCCAGGTATATCACTGTGTTTTGATTGATCCATACATGAAGACACTTACTTAAGAGTGCTGCAGATAGAGGCTTGTCCTGGCAAAGGTAGCCCTGAGCGCTGGAGCTCTGATGAGAACCCAGTTGTAAGTCAATCTGTCTTTTTGGGAGACTTTCACGGGTTAGGGAAATGGTCAGTTGTCTCAAGTTTTCATGGAAGAATTTTCCTGAGAAAACAGAGGGAGGTTTGCTGATAATGAAAAAAGCCAAACAAGAGGCAATCCTAGGAGCATGACATGGAATGTCTTTTTCCAGTCCTCTCCAAGTCTCTCTAAGAGTCTTCGGTTTTGTCCAGAATCCACTGTGTAGAATTCTTTAAAACTGAAGAATCTTTTCTATGAATCCAGGTTCTCGGTCACACGTATGTGTGTGTGTGTGTGTGTGTGTGTGTGTGTGTGTGTGTGTGTGTGTGTGTGTCGGATGGTGGTGGTGATTTAATTTGTGAAATGTATTCTTCCCAAAGGCACTCTCTGTGAGGATGGCTGGTCATTACTATACAGGGACTCACTTTCTGGCTAGATTAAAGCGGCAAATTCTGAGCTGGGAATTTTGGGCTCAGAAAAACCCAAGAAATAAATTAACGGCAATGATTCAGTGCTATCATAAACACAAGGTTAAGCCAAGCTATCTAGCCTGCTTTGACAGGTGAAAAGAATTTACCATTTGACAGTGGAGTTTCAAGAGTCTTTGGAATGTGGAACAGCACATCAGAGATCCTGTGACCTTTTCATGTCTGTGAATCAAAAGGAGATAGCCTTTCCACAAATAAAGTTAAAACCCAGTTACTGCCCAGTTCTTCTCTATATATGTGCATATTATTTTATATTCTAAAATTATGGCATATATGCTATAAACTTAATTAACTCTTTGTATTCTGCACTATTAATTTGCTAGAATTATGTTTACTATTCAATCTGACTTTAAGTTATGTTTAATATATATTCTTATGCTTAGCAAGTGATTGTCATATATATCACATTAAATAGTTGTAATATTTTAATCTACACTTAATTTCATTTAAATGTATGTCATAAATATTATATTAGTAACTGCTTAAATATAAATAACTGTGCCTCACTCTCTAAGTCTAGGCCTTGATCTTATAACACCACAAATAATTTTAGTAGGAGGTGGGGCCTTTTGGAGTAACTCCAGACTACAGGATGAACATAAGGGTTATGAGTACCCTTAGAGAGGAGTCCTCATAGAAAAACGTCACCCTTCCTCCATGCCTGGCCGAATAATGAGGCACCACTTTGAAACAAAAAGTTGACCCTCTCCCAGTACCAAATCGTCCAGTTCCTTCCATCCATCCATTTCAGATCAATCTTATATAATCTGTGAGAAATCCATTCTGGTTGTTTATAAGCCCCCTCACTTAGGGTATATCATTATTGGAGCCCAAATAGGCGAAGACAGTAATAGATGTAACTAGTCAAATTAAGTTCATGTTCAATAAAAAGCACCAAGCATAAAATAATTTTGTTTTCAATAATTTATTTTAAAAACATAATTAAGATTTTACCCTAATTATTTTAATGAGAAGATGCCAAGTCATTTGTAAGCACGGTAAAAATTATTTAATTACTTTGAAATTCTGTTTCTCTTAGCATATTTTTGCCTTTCTCTTTTTACTCTTAAAATTGCCATCATTATGCAGAGTCATCAGCAAACTCAAAAGCAAATGAGGTAAATATATCACATATAGATGACAAATATTCATGAAAATAAAATATAAGATAAACTCAGTTAACGTACATGGGAAGTTAGAAGTGCTAAAGAAAATCTAAATTTGGGCTAGGTTATAGGAAACAAGGAAATGAAATTATTACAGATACCACAAGAGATAATTAATAGGTCTTACCTTTAGTTAATTGAAATGCTTTGAGGTGAACTCCTGTAAAACCAGACCTTGCAACTGAAAATTTTATCGTCTATAAAATTAATAATTTAGAAGTGAAGACCTTGAAAAATAAACTTTGTAACATAAAGTTAAACTTTGCAATCAATGATTTAGTAATTTAAAATATATTCAAAATAATGAACGAAGCAAGTTTATTGTGCTACAATGTAGAGTTTCTAGGGTCTATTATGCCATGATTTTTGTGAAAGGAGTACTGTTACTTTAGTTTAAATGTTTGAAGATGTATATGATCTTTTAAAGGCCTTGTGATAATAAAAATTTGAAAATGTAAGCGGAGCTTTCTTACAGAGAAAATATATTACATTCTAGTAATCCAATACAAAACAGGTCAGTTATAACCAAGTTTTGTATGCACATAATGTGAGAGTAAAAATGTTCATAGTTTTTAGATCGCAGGTTTTGTTGGTAAGTTGTTGTATCCCTTCTTCCATTAGTCCTACCTGGCTAGGAGGTGGTCACCCCAATCTTCATGTCCCCCCTGTTAGGAGTCTCAACTAGAGTCACCCCCATGTCTTCCCAGGAGTCTACCCTATAGCAGGCCTCTACCTTGACAAAGAGATGACCCTCCTCAGTTTCCCTTTTTTTCCCCAGCCCTCTCACCTCTCCCCATTCTCCTCACATCTGATCCTCACCCTTGTTTCATTCCATCTCCTGCCCAGTTCCCTCTCTTCATCTATTTCTGCTGTCTCTTCTATTTCTCCTTCTGAGTGACATTCCAACAACCTTCCTTGAGCCCTCTTGTTACTTAGCTTCATTTAGGTCTGTGGATTGTAGTATGGTTGTCCTGTACCATAGGTCTAATATCTGCTTATAAGTGAGTACTTACCATGTGCGTCTTTCTCTGTCTGAGTTACCTCAGACAGAGATGATCTGTTCTAGTTCCATTCATTTGCCTGCAAATGTCAAGATTTCCTTGCTTTTAATTGCTGAGTAGTACTCCATTGTGCAAATGTAACACAATTTCTATATCCATTTTTCAGTTGAGGGACATCTGGGTTGTTTCCAGTTTCTGGCTATTACAAATAATATTGCTATGAACATACTTTATCAAATGTATGGTGGAGCCATCTTTTGGGTATATGCCCTGGAGTGGTATAGCTGGGTCTTGAGGAAGAACTGTTCCCAATTTTCTGAGAAAGTGCCAGACTGATTTCCAGGGAGGTTGTACAAGTTTTCAGTACAACAACAAGTTGTACAAGTCCCCCCAGCAACAGAGGAGTATTCCCCTTTCTGTATATTCTGCCAGCATGTGTTGTCATTTGAGGTTTTGATCTTAGACCTTTTGACTGTTATAAAATGGAATTTTAGAGTCATGTTGATTTTCATGGCTCTGATGGCTAAGAACATGGATTATTTTTTTAAGTTCTTCTCAGCCATTTGAGATTTCTCGGTTTATCTCTGTACCTAATTTTTTAAATTGGTTTATTTGATTTGTTGACTTTTAATTTCTTAAGTTCTTTATATATTTTAGATATTAGCCCTCTGTCTGGTGTAGGGTTGGTGAAGATCTTCTCCCAATCTGTATGCTGCTGTTTTGTCCTATTTACAGTGTCCTTTGACTTACAGAAACTTCTCAGGTTCATGAGATCCCATTCATTAATTATTGATCTCAGAGACTGTTGGTGTTCTGTTTAGGAAGTTGTCTCTTATGCCAATGAGTTCCAGACTTTCCCCTACTTTCTCTTCTAACAGGTTTGGATTCTCTGGGTTTACGTCACATTCATATGGGTTTTCTGATATGTGGAGAGGCTGGGGGCTGTTTCTAACATGGATTCCACTGCTTGCTTTTAAATAACTTTCCCTGCCTAGCCTCAGGGAATTAAGATATGCTCAGTCGTGATGTGACTTGATGTGCTGTAGAAGATTAATACAAGGGGAGGGTGCTCTGCTTTTCTGAGGGCAAAGAGGGAGGAGAAGGGGAAATGGAGGAAAGGAGAATAGGTAAAGAGAAGACTGGGTGGGGAAGAGGGAGGGGACACCCTTTGGTGTAAAATAAATTAAAAAATTATTTTTAAATGTCCATAAATTTCAAGCAAGTTGTATGTTTGGTGTATGTGTGATGTACATGTGATGTTCAATTGCATGTGAGTGCTTAATCTCTGAGAAGGGCTTGAAATGCATTATTATTGTTAAGAATAATCTTATATGTCAGTCAGTTTATTTCCTTTCTATAAAAAGTTTGAAAAATAAATCTCAGAGGAGTTTTAGATAATTCACAATGGTTTTTAATCCATTTATATTTCTGCTGAAATATAAATAAGTAAGAGAAAGCCACGTTAAAGAGTATGATGCTAAGTGAAGTTGAGGTCTTACTTTGACTGTGTTTTAACCTAATGGGAAAACCTTCCTCAAGAGGAGACAGACATGAGAAAGCATAAGTATGGATTTTCAATTCATTATTATACTCATTACTAGTTAGAATTTACCTTGAATATCCAATTCATTGTTAATGTTTAAAATATTTTCATGTGATGAATAAGAATTTCTTGGCTTAATGTACATATACATATATATATATGTATATATACATATATATACATATATATATAACAAAAATCATAGTTATGTTTTTCCATATTAGAAACTCAATTAATTTTTACATCGTTTGTATTTTTGTTTTAATTTTAAGATTTTAATTACATCTTGTTCTCTTTTCTCCCTCCAAACTTTCCCATATATCCCTTCTGCTCACCTTCAAATTCATAGCCTCATTTTCACTAATTGTTATGGCATGTGTATGTCTTCATATATATTCCAAAATATAACCTGTTCATTCTGTATGAAATTGCTTGTGTTAATGTTGTTTTTTATTTCTTCTGATAAGGGGAAGAGATGAGAGCTGTTTCCAAGCCTTCCTGTGTCTTTCTGAACTCTTGCTGACTGGGTCAACTCAGCTGTTCTGGCATAAACTCTTCTTCTTCGAGCTGACTGATTCAAGCTGGCTTCCTCTGGTCTCAAACTAAATCTAGAAATGTTTAAATTTTCTGCTCCTTTGCATTATCTTGCTCATTCTGTCTTCATCTGTGTCTAGCTTTTTCTCTCTTCAACCTGTCTCTGTTATACTGCACAGGTGAGAAACTATTTATCAATACAACACAAATAAATAAATAAATAAGTGCAACCCTCTCTCTCCCTGCACTGATCTTAAGCCTTTCTTTCCTAACCTGTTCTCATGAGAGTTGGGTGTATCCTATCTCTGACTCATTCTTTGAAATCTTTCTCTGACTTGTTACTTTATCTGGCCCTCAATGAGGCTTTTGAACATGGCTGCGTTTTTCTGTAAATCAACATTACTTTCATTGTTAGGGAGTAAAGGTGTGTGCTAATGGCATGTTTATATTCTAACCAGATCATACAGTACTCCAGATGATGTCTGCATTCCCTACAGACCTGGAAGGCCTTTTCATATGATCCCTTGCCAGAGCAACCATGTTTCTGGATTAAAATTCCTCTTCATCATTTATGTACATTGTTTAGCAGAATATTCTCATTTGGTTTCTTTGTGATATTCATAATTAAAAAATAAGAATGATGGTGGGAGAGACACCTCAGGAGATAAAGTGCCTGCTGCTTAGTGTGAAGACCAGAGTTTACATTCTATTTACAGTATAAATGAAAGATGAACACAGTGACATTCCTGTCCTACCTGTACTCCAGACATAGAGAGGGTAACCGAAGACTAGCATTATCAGGTAGCTGCTGGTTGACTGGCCCTGCCTCAGTTACTACGGTGCAGAGTGCCTGGGGACTATAGCCAATAAAACCTCTGCCCTTCACAAACATGTGCACGCATAGTCCTATTTGTGTGCTTATGAACTCTCTCATTTCTCTCTGTGTCTCTCTCTTTGTCTCTCTGTTTCTGTCTCTCTTCCTCTCTCTCACAAACACCCATGTCATGCATATATATGTGAATGAACTTCTAAAAAGAAGTGTGTCTGAAGAGACTGATTGTTTAGAATTTCAGTACGGTGGAAAGATTGGACAATTACATTTCCAGAAATTAATTACTTTTAGATATCTGAAACTTCTCTTCCTTGCCCACTTCTGTGCCATAGCTAACATTTTGTGATGAATAGAAACACATTAGCATCTTTTAACTTAACAGATCACTAGCTTCTACCAATCCAAATTTACAAATATTATTAGATAGCATCTGTACCTATTTTTTTTAAAAAAGGCTTCTCCCATCTCATTATAACTGCTTACTTGATACACCCTTTAATAAACTGACCCCAATTAATAAATTTACTTATTCTTTAAAATTATAAAAACTTCATAAAACTGTTTTGAAAAATAAACTTTGGGGTAACTTGAAAGTGTTTCTCTGGGCCATGCTCACTCAACATGGCTCCAGAATAAATTACCTCCTATTCGTGTTAAGGTGAGATCCATGTCTTTTGCCTCAACATATTCCACATATATGTGACTATATAATCATATGTATGTGTATGAGAAAGCAAAAGATTAAAGCAATTTACTCATCTCTTTAATACAGAACAGTTTCTCAACATGTGTTACTATCACACTCACAGCACAGAACTCTAGAAATATTGAGACAATGTCCAAATGGAGTGACCAAAATATATGCTTAAGTAATATCAGCAACACTGCACTCAGAACTCGGCTCTAATCTTCATGAAATCCTTGCTTTTAAACCACGTAGCTAATCAATACAGATACGCTGATGAACATTTGTTTTAAGCTTTATGAACTTATGACAGTATCAATGATAAAGTGATTTAGAAGGACTTGTCCAGTAATGTGAGTAAGGGGTTTCGAGAAACCTAGATAGGAATCTTGATGCATACTCTAGAGGACTCCACAGTGGCCAAAGTGGGAGGCTATAGCGGTTTAGTGATGAATGAGATTCTCATAGGACTAAAAGTTGGAATTATTTCACTAAAAATAATTCTTATACTTTGAGATAGGGAACATTATAAATATATATTATTTAAAAGTGAGACTACTTCATTGTTTCAGAACGTGTTGATATTTATAAACATACGTGGGCCGAGAAGAAAATGAAATTGATTTTTTAACACCTCTGTTGTACAACTGAAGCTCCAATTCCAACACCACACCCTTTAGCCATTTACTACAGCAGCGTATTAGGTGGTTCAGCCACCCACTACACCAAAAAGTTGCTTTCGACTGTCTTTTGTGATATATAAATGCATGGTGCCCACTGAGTGTGTCCTACTGCTAATGAATGTAAGAGCTTATTGTGCTGTTTTTCATACCACTAGCCACCAAGGCCACTGGAACTAATATAATAGTGATTTAAATGTCAATTGGGTATGTATAATATTAAACCTGTTCTATTTTACTGAAAATATGGCTCTGGATTGGGTTATGAATAACCTTTGGCAGACCAAGGCATGTTTTTAAAGTTTTAGTATCTAGGGTCAATAGCTAAGATAAAGAGAAAAGGGCAAAGAAGAATAAAGGGATTATTGGTTTCATTGTATTGCTTAAAATTATTAAATGAACTTTCTATACAGGAGCTCCATAAGGAGACCAACAAAGCCAAAAAGTCTGGTCTGATGACTCAACCAAGTACCATGCATGGAGAGGACCTGTTCAGACGTAACCCATAGGCAGCTGTGTCTCCATGTGTGTGTCTTAGTAAGGGGAACAGGGGCAGACTCTGACACGAACTCATTTGTCTGCTCTTTGAACACTTCTCCCTGGTGGGGTGGTCTTATCAGACCACAGAAGAAGAGAATCCAGGCAGTCCTGACCAGACTTGATAGGCTAGGGTCAGATAGTACGGGAGAAGGACTCCCTCTTTTCAGTGGATTAGGGGAGAAGGATAGAGGTAGAAGAAGAAGGGAGGGTGGGACTGTGAGTAGATGAGGGTGGCTACAATTGGGATACAAAGTGAAAAAGTTTTAGAATAATAAAATAAAAATTAAAAAAATAAAAAATCTATAATACCTGCAATAAAAAGTTAATTTACAACACATACACGGAGTTTGAAATTGGAAATCCAAGCATAAGTAATCTTAAAGGAACTAGATGTCATGAATCCATTTTGAGATATAAGAAGCATATGGCTTGCCACCAGTTTTAGGCATCCACATGGCTGGTACCCATTTTTGTTAAGGTTGAAAGAAAAGATGTTATATGGCTTCATCACCATCTTGATTAAGGGCAATAATGTGATATGGCTGACTAATGTGGGCTGACTAAGGAAAGTATTAAAGACACTTTGGATTGGGTCTGAATTTTGTATGATAATTGTTTAATAGGTATATGTAGAAAGTATTAGGTAGTCATTTGGATATAATATCATGTACTGCATAATGGTATTAGATCAAGTTCAGAGCACACATAAAATGGCATATACCATAGAGCCTAAGTATGCAATAAATTATATATTCTAGGTTTGTAAAATCTCTATAGTATCTATAAACTTATCTAAGAAGACCTGCCTTTAATTTATTGCTTTGTTAACACACACTTGCATATTATTAAGTTCAGTAATCAGAACTAGGATTCTCTTTTGCAGATAATATTGAAGTTGAATATTGATGAAAGCAAGGACAATTTTATATAAAAGACAGCAGTTTCTAGTACTGACCTCTGGGGCATGTCATTCTTTGAAATCCAGGAAAACATTATAAAATAAACAATGATAGTGAAATGCAGAAAATATAATAAGCAAAAAAACCCAAACCAAAACAAAACAAAAAACAGTGACATGTTTACAATGCAGCTTTGTGAAGAAAGAACTTCTGGAGCTATGGAAATTCAACTTGCCAAATGAACTACAAAGCCATGGCTATGACCCATTGCTTCAGAAAACTTCAGAGGAATATATAAGACCTAAATAATGAGAATAAATAAAAACTTAAAATAAGAGATGCTAAATTTTACTGCTTGTGTTATTTTCAAGCTTTCATTTTTAAACCATAAACTATTTTATTTTGAATTACATTTCAGTTTCTTTTTCTGCTTTGGTCTCATAAGATTTATTATGCAACAGTATCAGAATGATAATATTATAAATAGAACAAACAAATTTGAATTTAAAGTAAGCATGATTAAAGTGTGTGTGTGTGTTTTTTCTTTGAGAAATTTTCACAGTGTATTTGGTAGGTCAAAACACGGGATTCTAAGTTGCCAGCCCAGCTACCAATAGAAGGGCTACCAGAGCATAACCAGGGCAGATTGACCATGAGGAAATAGAAACCTAACCCACCACCATTTCCTAGAGACCATGTGACTCAGGGACCTTGTTTACCACGTAATTGTGGTAAGCAGCCAAAAGGACATCTACTACCTATTAAGTGCCCTGATTGTATCAGGTACAGACTTCACTCCCAGGGGCTCAGCCTTGAGACTGTGTTCTACCAAGGACAAGAAAAATTCCCCCTAGAGGAATGTGTCTGCGTTTAAGCAATTTGAAACCTGATAAAGCCTACTTGCTTTCCGAGTGGGTTGCTGATCTCTACTCTCCTGACACAGGCCAGCAGTGTGTTCCCCAATAAACTTCTTTTTTCTACCCATGGAGTATGTCTGTTGTGGTTTCACTGTATTCACTTACAGTATTAATTATCCATATATATTTATATATAATCTATAATAAAGTACTTTGAAACAAGTTGTTTTTAAAAATGAAAATTCCAACCATTATATGTTACCAATGAAGACTCAGGAGCTAATCATGGGGTGAAAACCTACTAAATGAGAGAGTCAGAGAAAGCACCTTGCTGACCTTCCTACTCAGCTCATGTCTCAGAAGGAAAAGACCTAAAGCCCAAAGCTAAAAGCTTGCTAGCTCAGCTGACAGCCCAGGAAGAAAGAGCCAACATTTATAAGCCCAAGAGCTAGCACTAAAACCAAGATGCTGAAGAGTTCCTCCTTCTCCACACTGTTTTAAATACCTCTCTTTCAAAGTCCTTCCTTACTGCTTAATCCCTGTCAACTGGTTTCTTGCCCTGCCTCTTGACATAGGATTAACTTTTCTAAACTCTGTGTAGAGAAAGCTCTAGGATTAAAGTCGTTTGTTAGGGCTGAACAACACCAAACAAAAGACAGGTTTTTCATAGTTCATAATTTCAGGGATCACAATGGGAATAAATATCCTGTAACAAAGACACATGTGTATAATAGAATGATAAAGTCACCCCAATAAACACATGGCCTCATATATTTATTTTCTTTTGTGATGACAAAACTTAAATTCACAAAACTTGATAATCTCTTAATGGAGTCATTATTTTTTTTAATATATTGGTCACTAAATCTTATTACTTTTAGCTAATTAGAACTTTGTATTACTGTTAACTTAGGTAACAGTAACCTTCACAGGTGCATGAGTTCAGCCTACAGAATTCTATCTGTGAGGCAATATTAAAAACATGTCTTGGGGAACAGCTGTTATCAAACAGAGTTGGGGTCGACAGAGAAGCAAAAGAGTTTGGAATTATGAACAGTCTCTGGGATCTGAGACATCTATTAATATTGGCTTCTTGCATCTCCAATCTCTTCTTTAAATCAATGAGACTTTGACTTCCCCTGTTAGTCATAATAGTTGTTTACAGTAATGAGAATGACTTCTTTACTGTTAAATCTTGAGTCACTGAGTTAGCTAACCCCTTGGGTAAATTCCTCTGCCAGAAAGAAAGAAGTAGTGACTTTCTCTGAAGAAGGTAGAGTCACAAGAAAATGTAATTAGTCTGGCAGAAATTTAGGAATTCTGAAAAAAGACCCTAGTATCCTTCATTCAATCAGTCTTTGGAACATTGGATCCCAGAGAAATGGAAGTTTGCCCAAGAATCTCATGCTAGAAGAAAAGAGCATTCACCAGAAGGGACATAGGCCTCTGGAAAGAAATTTTAAACATTTTTCACAACTTGTCTGACCACTTTAAGGATGAGACTGAAACCTAGATATGTGGATAAATGGTGAATGCAACCACAGTTTGATCAGGACTGCTTAGATGTAAATTCCTTGGCTCTCTATTTAAAACTTAATCTCACTCCAGAACCCAGAAAAATTACCTGAGCAGTTTGTGAGATCTCTTTGTTCCTCTTCCCAGTGTGGCCATATTGAATAAATCTTTATTTTATCATATTCCACATTTTTTGGCACTTACTGTTCAGGAGGAAAATACTTTAAAATACTATGAGGAATGTTTAAAAATTTTGAATATGGAACACATTAAGTCATACAATAGTAACATTAAATTTCTTTTTTATTATATCATGTTTTATAAGATCATTTTTACAAAAGTCTATAATAAACTTTGAGTATATTCCTTTTGTTTGATGCTTCTGCTCCTGCCTCTTTCCCAACATGACTTTCATTTGCTTATTTATGAGTCCATTTTCTCTCATTTTTAAAAATTAATTTAATCATTTTACAGCCTGATTCCAGCCCCCTTGCTTCACTACTCCCAGACCTATCCTCATGTAGCCCTCTCCTCATTCCTCTTCTCCTTCTATGAGAACGGGGGTGGGGACAAGGTATACCAACCCACCCTAGCATCTGACTTCTCAGTAGGACTAAGTGCTTCCTCTCCCACTGAGGCCTGACAAGTCAGCCCAGCTGAGGGAACAGGATCCAGAGGCAGGCAACAGAGTCAGAGACAGTCCCTACTACCATTGTTATGGCACCCATAAGTTGACCAATCTGCATATCTGCTATATATGTGTAGGGGTTCTAGGCCCAGCCCATGCTTGCGCCCTAGTTGGTGGTTCATTCTCTGTGTGACTCCATGGACCCAGGATAGTTCACTCTGTAGGTCTTCTTGTGAAGTCATCGGCCCATTGTTTTCCACTTTTAATTTTGCTCTTTTGACTGGTTTATTGTGAATAGGTAGCTGTACCTTATTTGGGGCACAAGTTTTGACTCCTAAGTTTAATAACAAAAACAGAGAAATAGAGGAGCAGCCAGGCTCCACACTTTGTAGCCACTGGACCTATAATCATACATATTAATGAAGCCATGTTCAGTCCTTGATTTCCATTTCAGCTGCCCTATGGCAGTCAAGAGAAGAATCAAGCCATAGTACAGAATCCCAACCCTCTCCTGAAATATAGGATCACAAGCACTAAAAGTGCTTTTATTTAATTTAAGTCACTAACTTATTTCATTATGTAGATAATTGATAAATAATTGATGTTGCGTTAGAAATATTAAATATTATTTAAAACAATTACACTTTGCAATTACTTTTTAATGAAAATGAGGAAACAATTCATTGAATCAGACTACACTGTTGATGAAATATTAAGTTAAAAAACTGTGAATAGCTACCATTTATAAAGGAAAACAAACGACAGTGAAGGGTAGAAACAAATGAAGATGTCTTTTTGTTAAAATTGTTGTTATTTATATATAAGTGGCTTAATTAAAAGAATGACATTAAATATTAGTGTAGAAATATTTATGGATAATGGCGGGTTTCTGATAATATCTCTATAGTCTAGGAAGACAGATCAAATTATTCTTACTAATTTGTGGAGACTAGAAAGATGGATCAACAGACAAGAGCATAGAATGTTGATCTAAAGGACTCAGATTTTACTCCCAGAATACACTTGGTGACTAAGAAACGTGTATTTCCTTTCCCAGAAGCTATGATATAATTCTCAGACACAAATGCAGAGAAGACATCCATACATATAAAAACGAGATAGATAAATCATAGAAAATAATAAAATAAATAAACTTTTTAGTTTTTGTAAGAAATTTCAGTTAAGGTATAATACACCTAGATTGTAGTTGTCACAAACCTCATCACACACATTATGTAAATAAAAAGAGTCTATCAAAGATGTTGGTATTATTTGATAATACAAAAATATTTTTATGAAAAAATTGTTCAGAAGACCTGAGAAGAAATTTTATAACTTAAGCGTGTTTTACTCAAGTTTTATTCAAGTACTTGAATGCCATTCAGCATGGTAATTAATGACAGACTTTTACTTCAATTTTCTCTATTCAAAATGGTCCCTCAAGGCAGAGAAACACTTAAAGAAATGCTCAAGGTCATTAGCCACTAATGAAATGCAAATTAAAACGACCCTGAGATTTTACCTTAAACCCATCAGAATGGCCAAGATGAAAAACTCAAGTGACAACACATGCTGGAGAGGTTGTAGAGAAAGGGGAACCCTCCTCCACTGCTGGTGGGAATGTAAACTGGTACAACCACTCTGGAAATCAATCTGGCACTTTCTCAGACAATTAGGAATAGTGCTACCTCAAGATCCAGCTTTACCACTCCTAAGCATATATCCAGAAGAGGCTCAAATACACAATAAGGACATTTGCTCAACCATGTTTGTAGCAGCTTTATTTGTAATAGCCAGAAGCTGGAAAAAGCGCAAATGCCCCTCAACTGAAGAATGGATGCAGAAATTCTGGTACATCTACACAATGGAGTATTACTCTGCAATGAAAAATAAAGGAATCATGATATTTGCAGGTAAGTGGTAGGACCTAGAAAGGATCATCCCGAGTGAGCTGTCCCAGAAGCAGAAAGACACACATGGTATATACTCACTCTTATAGACATATAACGTAGGATAAACCTACTAAAACCTGTACATCTAAAGAAACTAATCAAAAGAGAGGACCCTGACTAAAATGCTCAATCCCCATCCTAAAAGGCAAATAGGATGGACATCAGAAGAAGAAGAAAACAGGAAACAACCTAGGAACCTGCTACAGAGGGCCTCTGAAAGGCTCTACCCCGCAAAATATCAAAGCAGATGCTGAGACTTATGGCCAAAGGTTGGGCAACATGCAGGGAATCTTATGTAAGAAGTGGGAAATAGTAAGATCTGGAGAGAACAGAAACCCCACAAGGAGAGCAACAGAACCAGAAAATTTGAACACAGGGTTCTTTCCAGAGACTCACACTCCAACCAAGTACCAGGCATGGAGGTAACCTAGAAACCCTGCACAGATGTAGCCCATGGCAGTTTAGTGTCTAAGTGGGTTACATAGTAATGGGAAGAGGGACTGCCTCTGACATAATCTGATTGGCCTGCTCTTTGATCACCTCCCCCTGAGGGGGGAGCAGCCTTACCAGGCCACAGAAGATGACAATGCAGCCACTCCTGAAGTGATCTGTTAGGCTAATATCAGAAGGAAGGAGAAGAGGACCTCCCCTTTCAGTGGACTTGGGGAGGGGCATTTGTGAAGAAGGGAGAGGGAAGGTAGGACTGGGAGGGGAGTAGAGAGGGGCTTATGGGGGGGATACAAAGTGAATAAAGTAAAATTAATAAAATAAAAAAGAAGTGGAGTTTCAAAAAACATGGTCCCTCATGACTAAAAACAGTATAATTTTCCTGTACAGCATGTTGTAATAATATTTTGCCTTTACTTTTCCAAAGCCCCACAGTAGGAGGACTCTTAGTTCTCTAATTTTCACACATTATTATGTTACAAATCTTTTTTTTAAGTTAAAGGACATTTTATTTACTGACAGATTAAAAAACTGTAACTCAGGGCAGTACAAAATGCACTACTGAACCCATTACAAAGAACTGGTGTTAATACACAATGTTTAAGCAATGCTACGTGTTTTGGGCAAAATGCTGTGCTGTTTATTATGTATAAAACTGACCATTTCTGATCCAATCTGTATAAAAAAATTATAAAAACAGAAAAACAATTAGTAGCTCAAGAAAACAAGCTGCCGTTTATGCATAAATTGATGTACAGTGTATATAACCTAACCAAAATGTCCCTTTTAAGTTTCAAGTTGATGAGAGAGAAAACAATTGTGCCATAAACACATTATGAAGGCACATAGTATAACCTACAATCTTATGTAAGAGTAAGAATAAACACAATTGAAAATTATAGCCTTGCTATATCAGAAAACATGCTATATCAGAAACACACACACACATATATATATGTATATATATATATACATATATATGTATAATGATGTGGACCTCTACACTGAAGTGATAATATCTAAGTAGAGAGAAGAAAGCAACATGGAATGATGGAAACATCATGTTCCATACCCATTAAACTCAATGTTCCCAACACATGTCCTGCCAGTTGCATTTTTATTTTGAACAAATAACTTCAAATCTTAAAATACCAAACAACTCAAATAAATAAGAATGCAAGTGAACCTTAGCACATTTAAAAAAAATAAATCAATCAGACTCTTCTGACCAACAATGAAAGACTGACTCACTTCCCTGAAGTGACTGAACTAGGCCACCACTTAATAAATTGCCATTTGTACTTAGAAAATGGCAATAAAATGATGGCAGGGCCCTGGAAACATGAAAGTTAAAAGGCCAGCAACATTAGGCAGGTAATTTTTCTTTGATCATCTACAAATGAGCTGAGAGCTAGGGAGCCAGGCTTTTGGAGGAACAATGAGGTCCTTTATCTACCAACAGCATCTTTCATGTTGCGGAACAGGGCTATTTTACTGAGCTACTTCATATAGTCTATATAGTTGGATTAGGAGTTCACTTTCCACACTTACCTATCAGGTAGGTAGTGCCAGTTTCCCAATGATGACACTTGTCTAGAATAAAGCAGAGGCCAACACCCTCCAAAAGTCCATAGATAACTTCTATAAAAAAAAAATTGTTATTTCCATCAACACAGAGATTTCAGAATAAATATTTAGAAGTTCTCTTTAGGATGTTCTTCATGCCCTGAGTTGACAAATTTACATTAATATTATCCGATGATTTAAAAAAACACTTTTGCGATTAGTAAAAATTCCAACCCCATTTCTTTTTGGTGCATAACTCATCTAGAAATGGAGTTTATTTTGTTCAATAAAGCACTTGTTATTTTGGGGAGGAAACAATAATCAGCTAGTGTTTTTTCTTCAACAGGAACAAGGAATTTTCATGTGAACAATCCTCTCTGTCATTATGGACACAGAAACTATTGACAGGGAATGATCAGTTACCTGACTTACACAGCGATGTCAGCTCAGTGCACAACTACTCATTTTGTATTCTCTTTTTTTCCCCTCAGTAACCCTTAATGCTCAAACGACATGATGATGGAGGTTCCTACCATGATAACAAACATTATTCTCTGTTAGCTTCTTTCTGCTATTGAGTTCCTTAGTTGTGAGCTCAAGGGCAACACTTCAGCCACAGGAGCTATTGTCCAATTGCAATAACTCCTTGTGTGACATGCATAATAGATTTGAAAGTAAGGAAGTTAAATACTTCATCATCATTGTCATATTGATTGTACACTAAAATTATATTTTGTATTGTATTAAGTAAAGTTTAATTACTAATCTGGTATTTTCTGTATAACTTATTATTTTAAGATATTCACTAGAAATCCTGACATGTCACCTACAAGTTTTACATGTTTACTTCATTATGGCTTTCATATTAATGTTTATCTGATATCCAAAAGATAACAGAGGTTCAAGCTATATAGATAAAAATAAAATTAAAAAAAGGACCAAATAGGAAAATGCAAGGACAATCAATGAAAGGGTTTTAGACTTAAAAATTGATGGTAACTTCTAGAAGAACTGACATCTTTTCATGCAACATATGGGTGTGAGGTAAAATCTCAGGGTCATTTTGATATGCATTTCTCAGATGGCTGAGGACATTGAACATTTCATTTTTTTAATTTTTTCTATTAATTACAGTTTATACATATTTAATCTCAGTTGTAGCCCCCTTCCTCATTCTCTCCCAATCTCACCCTCCCTTCCTCATTGCCTCACATGCCCCTCTCTAAGTCCATTAATAGGGGAGGACCTCCTCCCCTTCCATCTGACCCTATTTTATCAGGTCTTATCAGGATTGGTTGTATTGTCCTCCTCTGTGGCCTGGCAAGACTGCTCTCCCCTCATGGGGAGATGATCAAAGAGCCAACCATTAAGTTTATGGCAGAGACAGACCCTGTTCCCCTTACTAGGGACCAATTGGATATTGAGCTTCCATGGACTTCATCTGAGCAGGGGTTCTAGGTTATATCCATAAATGGTTGTTGGCTGGAGAATCAGTCTCAGAAAAGAGCCCTGGACCCTGATATTTTGGTTCTGTTACTCTCCTGTGGAGATCCTCTTCTCTCCAGGTCTTACTATCACCCCCTTCTTTCATAAGATTCCGTGCACTCTGCCTAGAACTTGGTTATGAGTCTCAGCCTCTGCTTTGATAACCTCCTGGGTAGAGTCTTTAAGAATTCCTCTGTGGTAGGCTCCTGTCCTGTTTCCTGTTTTGCTTCTTCTTCCAATGTCCATCCATTTGTTTTTCTGAGTAGGGATTTATCTTCTTACCCAGAGTCCTCCTTCTTGCTTAGCTTCTTTACGCATACAGATTTTAGTATGTTTTTTCTATATTATATGTCTAATATCCACTTATAAGTGAGTATATTCCATGTGTGTCTTCCTGCTTCTGGGATATCTCACTCATGATGATCTTTTCTAGTTCCTACCATTTGTCTCCAAGTATTTATCTGCCATGCTATATTCCCCTACAGAGAATTCTTTTTTCAGCTCTGTGCCCCAGTTTTAATTGTATTACTTGATTTGTTGCTTTTTTACTTCTTTAGTTGTTTATATATTCTGAATATTAAATCTCTGTCTGTTTTAGGTTAAGTGTTTCTCTGCCATCTGATATTCCTCTGTTGAAAATTCTCTGTTTAGCTCTGTACCCCATTTTTAATTGGATTACTTGGTTTGTTGATGTTTAACTTTTTGTGTTCTTTATGTATTCTGATGTAGAGTTGATGAATATCTTTTTCCCAGCCTGTAGGCTGTCATTTTGTTCTGATGACAGTGTGCTTTAAGAAGCATTTTAGTTTCATGAGGTCCCATTTATTGATTGTTGATCTTAGAGACTGTGATGTTGGTGTTCCATTCAGGTAATGATCTCTAGTGCCAATAACATCAATGGAAACAACCTAAATTTCCCTCAACTGAAGAATGGATACAGAAATAGTGGCACATTTACACAATGGAATATTAACTCAACAATTAAAAACATGGAAATCATGAAATTTTCAGGCAAATTGTGGGAACTAAAAAAGATCAACCTGAGTGAGGTAACCAAGAATCAGAAAGACACATGTTGTATATACTCACTTACAAGTGGATATTAGGCATATAGGATAAACATACTAAAATCTAAAGTCCTAAAGAAGCTAAACAACAAGGATGACCCTAGGAAAGTGGCTGAAACCTCACTCAGAAGAGGAATCTGGATAGTCATAGGACGTAGGAGAAGACAAGGAACAGGACAGGAGCCTTCCACAGGGGGCCTTTGAAAGACTCTACCCATCAGGGTATCAAAGGAGTTACTGAGACTCTACTGAACCATTGGGCAAAGTGCAGGAAACCTTATGGAAGAAGAGGGAGATAGAAAGACCTGCAGGAGACAGGAACTCCACAAGGAAAACAACAGAGAAAGACAAAAAGAAAAACAAAAAACTGGACCCAAGGACTTTCCATGAAGAGAACCTAGACCCACTGTTCAGAGGAAGGCCATAGGATGCTCAGTTTCAAGTAGGTGTCCTAGTAAGGGGAACAGGGGCTGGCTCTGACATGAACTCAGTGGCTAGCTCTTTGACCACTTCCCATCCTTGTCAGGCCACAGAGGAAGACAATGCAGCTAGCCCTGTTGAGACCTGATAGGCTAGGGTTAGATAGAAGGGGAAAAGGTCCTCCCCTATCAGGGGACTAGGAAAAGGACATAGGGGGAGAAGAGGCAGGGTTGGTAGGACTGGGAGGAGAAAAAGGAAGGAAGGAACTGCAAAGGAGATACAAAGTGAATAAATTATAATAAATAAATATAAAAATAAATAAATTAAAATATAAACAAACAAAAACAGAGATGTAAAATGAGCAACTGAAGTTAAAAGTTGAATAAAAAAGAAAGAAAAATCACAACCGCAACCAAATGCTTGTTGTAGTTAGACAACTTTTTTGTATGCACAGTGATAATGAACATGCTTTCAGAAGGTTCACAATGTTCTATTGTTGATTTTGAGTACAGTAATCCTATTTGAAAGAGGAAAGAAATTTCAGCACACTCTCTTCTAATTGTAATGCCACCATGTTCCTTCACAGATGGTACTAAAGGACAGACTGTATTCAAACTGCTGAAATTAATATTATAAATACAAAATTAAAATTTTTGAAAATTTCATTTAAACCCTGCATCTAAGTGATAGAAAGACAGAAAAGTCAATAATTTGTTACACTCCTGAAAACCTGACTTAGATTTCTCAAACCAATGTGAATAAGCTGGATATAGTGGGATACTATTGTAGGCCTAGTGCAAAGGAAGAGAAAACAGTTGGATCTTTAGGTTCATTGGTGAGCCAGCCTAGTGCACTTGGTAAGTTCCAAGCAAATGAGAAACATTTTCTCATAAAAGCAGTACATCATGTTTCTCTACTTGTTTCATCAGAGGGCAAGCTGCTATAATGGGCCACCACATGCTTCTTAAACAGTCACTTTGATCCATGTCCTACCAAGGAATAATACACTGTATTTCCATTATTACTGTTCAGGTCTAAAGTTTTGGGTCTGAGTTTAAGGCCACATCTTCCTCCCCCAAAGCCACTTGTCTGTTTTTGCCATCAGTGTTATATGGTATACTAATGGTGGTGAAAGAAAAACTAGGATCTCAAGGCTTTATACAGTGACCATATACTGTTCTCCAGGAGATGTTCTAGTTTTTATAGTCTAGACTAAGATACATCCAGTCGCTAGCTCAGTGTTGCCTGTTTACTCTACTGGAGAGGTTTCCTTAGGAGCCATTCTTTCCTCCATGGCCCCTTTGTGACTCAACTGTTCCTCTAGGAGCTCTTCAGAAGCTTGGCCTTCTACAAAGTACTGATTGCATCTCTCTACTAGGGCAGAGTGGCCTGTTGCAGCACATGTTCTACACTGGAGACTTTCTCCCAACCCAGAAGAAACTTTACATCTTTTTTCTCTGAAACTCTTCTCATCAAACCGCTACAAAGCAATGCTAGTTGAAGGTAAATCTGCTTTGGATGTCATAGTTTGATTTTAGGATTTTCTGTCTCTTTGTCTAAGTAGAGGCTATATATGAAATATTCAGATATATTTGAATTAATAAATCTATAGTGCATATAGAAATCTGCCATATAATCTACAATCAATTTGTCATTTATTCTTTGTAAATTTATTTTACCATTGCCAGATATTCCTTAAATTTGTAAAAGAATTCTAATCAGGGTCTGCTCTGTTCTCATGGATCCACCTGAATATTGAATCCATCTTGCTCTCTAGCATTAGCCACTTAGCTCCGTACTCTTACTTCCCCACCTCTGCTTCTAGAATACAGGATAAATATCCCTACATTTCCCTGCCCAGATTCCATATACTCCAGTCTTCTCCAAGGTCAGAAATCTTCCAGACTCCTGATAATAAAGACCCATGCTACTGGATTGATCTTCTCAGAATGAATTCTGCTTCCTTTCACTTCTCCATGAAGTCTGAAGGGAATCCCTGATGGGAGAATGTTATATATAGCTGCTTTTCTAGACCTAGCTGTTTTTCTAAGTATACCCAAACTGATCCAAACTGTCATCAACACAGATTATAACTGTAAACTGTAAACTGGAAAGAATAGAAGGATAACAATTGTTCTCACTGCAGTAGCATCTATACTAAAGTTGTAACAGTAAAAAAAGGGGGGTAGGGGGTGAGGTTACACTGGCTCCTGCCTAAGGATGAAAAACAAACTCATGAACCAATCTATATTTAAATAAATGACATGTGGCACTGGGTACATGTAGTAGTTTCCAGGAACCTGTGATAAATGTAGTTTTGATCTATGCTAAAAACGACCATTTCCAATAAATACTATTTGAAACTTTACTATGCTAAGATAATTTTAAAACCTCTTATCAGTCTCAATGTTTTTTTTTTTTTTTTGGATTTTTGTATCTTTTGAGGTATGGATGCTGGTGCCTTCCTAACACTGTGAAATATGCACTGTAAAAAAGAGAAGGTCAGGATGCTATCTGTAAAGATGGATAATATAAGTGTACCCTGCTGGTAAGTTAAAATAAAACTAAGGGAAGATTATCCACAAAATATTTCAAATACGTTTTGTTGTTCTGTGGCCGTGAACTGAGTGTGGGTATAACTACTGTAAATGGGTAAACCATAGATTATGCGTCTTTGAAGCCTATGTGACTATATGGTCTGTGCATATCCTGGAATGGGCTAAGCAACAGAGGAAAAACAGCTCTTCTGAAATGCGTTTATAGTATAGCAACTTGTGGGTCACATCTTCTGACTGAAATTTTTCCAATTGGAAAATGCATGCTAGCTCTGGAGCCTAAAGGGAGAGTCATTTGACACTAGATATCAAGATGCTAGTTATACCTCCTTTACAGTTAAAACTATAAAAGATGTTTATAAGAATTCACAGTTCCTAAAACATAGGATATATAGTTGTTATTCCACATGATATGAACAGATAAAAATTATAATATATACTTTTATGGGGTAAATTACAAAACAGAATCCTAGATCTCAAACAATTGACCTAATGTACATAGTGACAACAAAAGAGTTGTCTTTCATATAAAGTATTCAATACTCTGCAGGAAGGGAATCTGTGAGAACAGCACAGGCTGAAGTACTTGGTCACAGACTCTTATTTTCCTAGCTTTTCTGTGTAATATCAGTTTATTTTTCCCGTTAGAAATTTCTTCTCTACTGAGGTATCTATAAGTATTTCAGACGTTTCTTTAATAACATGGTTCATAAAAGCTGCTAAGGAATCTAAAGTAGCTGGATATCTGTCACAGTGTGAATCTGCATTGTCTCTCTGAAGAATGGTGGTTGGATCATTTGGATAGTACTCAGCCATCAGCCATACTTTTCTTTCTTTCAGAAACACTGATACCACCCTTTTTAATTTTTTATGTATGAAGTCCTTGATTTTAACTGTTGTGAGTTGATGAGTCAAAGTTGCTAAAATTGTAACAGGTTAAGTATCATTCAAAGATTACTTCATCTTCCTGGGATTGAGGAAATGAACACACAATAGCTGTCCTTTTATGAACCCTGTGGATTCGTGAATCACCCAGGAGATGTCTGATTTAGAAAGAGACTCATACTGACTAAGGATGCTGATGGGCAAGTGAGTATATGTAGACTTCATCCTGAGATGAAAGTACAGTGTGACATCTTTCATCGTGTTTTTTACCTTGTATAAATTCTGCCAACATTACCAAGTTCCTTCTTCTCTACCATCAGTGTATGAAAATATGAAATCTCTTTTTCCTTACAAAAAGAGTAAATTTCACACTAATGTTGCTGTTGTTCTCACAGTAATCACATGTACCTTCAGAATTTTGTTGTCGTTTTATAGAATAGCAACAACTTGATTTCTAAAAGTGGTTGTTTGATATGACAAATAGGGTCTTTCTATTTGGAATTTATTTTAAACTTAACAATATCTTAAATTTTATCTTTTATAAGGATCATATAAACTTTAGCTTCCATGTTCTTAGTGTTGTGTATCACTTGTTGCTATATTTATGGACTCTCTTTTTCATTGAAGATTAATCACAAACTAATCATGAAAAGGTGAGCTGGTGATATGTTTGAAATTCAATTTTCTAACATTTACGTTTGACTTATTTGCATCTGCATTCATGAGAGACATTGGTGTATCACACAGCATCATTTTTCTGGCTTTTATCAGGGTAATTACAACCTCATATACTGAGATTGGAAATAATTCCTTTAGTGCAAATTTTTAGTAGTGTTACAGAAAATTCATATTAGTTAATCTTTAGATGTTTGGCTAATTAAAGAGTTAATTTTATATATGATTTTGATCTCAAATCATTGAGACATATTTGTAGGGCAATTTTTAAAACAAGTTATGTATGTGTGTGTGTATGTGTGTGTGTTTGTGTGTGGGGGTGGCACATGCATGTTTGAGTGTCCAAGGAGACAAGAAGAGGATTTCATATGCACTGGCTCCTATGTTAGCAACTGTAAAATTCTAGGACCTATTCTGCTTCCATTTTTAGTTTGTTAAACATGATGTTATCTTTTCCCTTCCAACTTATTCTGTTCTATGTTACATTTTACCTGTATATTTTCATAAGCTTTTCTCCTACACTTTCAATAACTGATTGAATCTTCCAAAGAGAAAAAAATAACTTTTATGAAATATTTTATAAAGACGTTCATTAAACTATTTTCATTTATACTCCTTAAACAACTTGTCATTCTTTCTGCCACAGTAACAAATATAATGCCATTTATGGTGTTCTACAGTAGTAAGCATCAATTTTATGCCCAAGATATTGGGAAGTTATCAAGATCTCTTCAATAGTTCCAGAGACTTCTGTGTCTAAAGATTGGTGCCTCATCCATCAAGCAATGCAAACAATCTCATTGAAAATATCTTTTCCAGAGGTTGTTTCTTTAGTTCTCTCTTGTCTCTTAGTGTTTTCCTAAGATATCCTATTAACAGTTCTAAGACACAACACTTCAGATAGGACATGTTTGTTCTGAATGTACCTTTTACTGTAGGCCACATGCACCGGCCATATTATTGACCTGACAAAGTCATCACTATCTATTTTGGAGACAAACTGAGAAGACCAATTTTGAAAGTCTGGATAGACATCATATGAACTTTGCCACTGTGAGATCACATGCATGAAACTTTGACCTGGTTGTTTTCAACTTAGAAATCATGGTAAAGATAATGTTTCAGTGGACCTATATTTACGAAAATCAGGGTTAGGAGTAACTTGTTTTTGCAAAGGACCCTGGTTCGATTTTCAGCACCCACATGGAGGCTTAAAACTGCCTATAACTCCAGTTCCAGAAGATCCAATGCCCTCTTCTGACTTGTGAAGGCACCAAGTACACATGTGGTACACAACATACATGCAGGTAAAGTACTCATATACATGAGTGCACACAACATACATGAAGAAAGGAAGGAAGGAAAGAACGAAGGAAGGAAGGGAGGGAGGAAGGGAGGGAGGAAGAAAAAAGGCAAGGAAGTTGCAACTTGGTGTCTCTTGAGCTAAGCAACAAAGCATTTTTTTGTGGGGAGGATTACTGCTGGATGCAGGACCTATCATAAAGGCAATTGTCTCCGACACTCTGAAATGATGATTCTCCAAATGTAATGATTTCTTTTGTAGGTTGCCTTGGCCATGGTGTTTTGTCAGGGCAAAAGAAAAGACATAAGTTGGAACCAAGGAGAGTCCTATTGCTGTGATGATAGTCTAATAATGCTATTCTTTTGTTTTGGTTTGTTTGTTGGAATGAGACTTTGGTACTTGGAACTACTTAATTGGTTAGGCACTGCAGTTAGGGCTTAATGTGTCATTCCAGCTCAGAGATACTGTTACAATACTGCTGAGAGGTATGTGGCCCAGATCAAGGTGTTTCAGAGGGGAACAATATTAGCAAATGGCCTAGAAATCATCCCTATGATATATTGGCCACAAAGATTGACATTTTCATGTTTTTCTAAAAGTCTGCTTGAGGTAAATTGAAAAGTTTTGGACTAATTTCATCATCATAGGAGATTTCAAGACAGCCTAATATTGACTGACAATTGCTTACAATTATCTTACACAGATTTACAATGAATAAAAGCAAACAGGGCTAAAAGAAACATAAATGCATAGTTGGAGAAGAAAAAGAGCATCAGAAAATGTAATGTTTGGATCATATTTTATGATGAAAAATATAAAATGGGCTATAGTAGTAGTGCCCTCATAGCAAGAGCTAATCCAGTTAAGCTTGCAACTTCTAAAAAATATATGTGATGATCTTTTCTGAAAGAACAGCAACAGATAAATGTTACACGAATATAATTCAAGAACTGGTTCTCATTTCATCCCAAGCAGCCAATCTGCACCAACAAAAAAAGAACACAAGACTCAGTTGGTTGTGGAATTTTCCAGCATGCTTAATTCAATTCAGGCCAAAGTGTGGCAGAAGAATCACTATATGGAGAACAAGAGAGGGTACCGTCTGAGGCTGAGGGTGAAGCTGTGATCATGTTGGAGACCCCAAAATGTTTTAGATGCAGAGCCATGGGGCTTCTGCCAAGAAAAAAAAAACAAAAACAACACGTTTACACAAGAAACAGAATCATCCCAAACAAGAAGTGTGCTGAAAGCAGTAAAGCTGGAGGAGCCTAGCAATTTTAGCCCTTTGATATAAGATACAGAAGTACAGACTTGGAGTTTGCCCTACTGTGTTTTGATCTTCCTTTGAGCAGTATTTCCTCACCATGCTCCTTTTCCTCCCCTTGGAACGCTAATGCACATATTCTGCTATTGTATGTTGGAAGTATGTGATTTACTTTTAGATTTTACAGAGGGTTACAATTAAGATCTTATCTTGAGTCTCCTGTTGACATTTTGAAAGTCTATGTGTTGGGGACCACTGCAGATCCCATGGTGATGAATGGAAATTGTTTCAATGTCACCTTCTCAAGCACTGGGTTATGCTTTTCTGGGACTGACTTGTGCTTTACTTTTCTTACACACTTAAATATAGTAGAACTTGGGACCTCTGATCTTTACAATCAGAATTAATTCTATTGGCTGATAAATACAGCTCAGGGCTAGTACCTTAGAGGAAGGATCTGTGATAGGTATAAGGAAAGATTCTGTTGTTGGAGGATTCAAAGTATATGGAGTCTCTTTTACAGGGATGTGTTCTATTCCCTACAGCATTAGGGCATAAAACAGTGCTCTGGATATTTGGGGATTTGGGTAGAGGCTGTCTTCTACTAGCATATCAAGGGATCAGGAAGTTGGTTGACAATTTTTCACTCTGTAAATAAATGTGACAAGGTGCCATTCATTTCCGTGTGTTGAAGAAATTAGGCCTGTGTGATTGATAGTCCTGGTGTCTTCAATTCTTATTCTAATCTATGCTTCCTACCAATGGAAAAACTTTGAATGTGGCCTAAATATATTTCACAAAATGACTTGGCAAGCAGTCTATGGAAGCCAGGGAGTGGAATGTATTTGTTCAAATGAGACTCACCTCCATATATTTGAATACTTGGTGTCTACTGTGTGGAAGTACTGGAGAAAAATTACAGGGTATGGCCTTCTTGGAGGAGGTATGTCACTGGAGGCCAGCTTTGAAATTTCAAAAATTTTGTGTTGACGATGGTGTCCTTTGCTTTACAGAAGCTTTTCAGTTTCATGAGGTCCCATTTATTGATTGTTGCTCTTAGAGTCTGTGCTGTTGGTGTTCTGTTCAGGAAGTTGTCTCCTGTGCCAATG
>REGO01001222.1:0-10032 GCA_010120015.1 Rhombomys opimus
GGTGTGTGCTCGTCGCCATCTTGGCTCCGCCCCCCAGGAAAGGGAAGTCTAATCTGCAATATTTGAATATGTAGGAACTAGATGTCAAAAATAGATGAAACTTTAGATGGGAGAGGCTTAATATAGGTTGCTTTTAAATATTGATAATCAAGAAAAACATGAGTACACCTGAGGATACAGACTTAGAGATAATGGTATAGCTCAGTTAGTGGGATACATGCCTAACATACAAAGACCCTGAATTTGATCCACGGCACCATAAAATCTATGCTATAATACAGAAAATTTGGGGAGTGAAGACAGGAAGATCACATTTAGGGTCATTATTACCTACATGCCAAGTCAAAAGCCTTCCTTGGATATATGGCAAATGGAGTCAACTTAGTTGCCTATCAGCTGATGAAAGGATAGTGGAGTATAGTGCAAATACACAAAAGAATTCTATTCAGCTGTAAGGACAGCATAAAACCATGTACTTAAAAACCATGTACATAAAACCATCTTAAGTAAACTAACCTACACACAGAAATTCAAATTTTGACTCTTTTCAATTATATTTTATTCTAGCTCCAAATCTATAGGTTGGAGAAGATACCTTAAAGTACTTTTAAAAGCAGAAAGTCAAAAAGGACCATTGAAGAAGGTGGTGGAGAATGAGTACTAGAGAAGAGAATAAAATGATCCAGGGACAACGAAGAGGGAAAACAACGGAGCAGAGGAGACTGAATTCTGAGAAAATTAAGGGGACTGGGGTAAATAATACCAAAGTATTTTTAAAAACATGTCTTATTTACAGTTCTGTTATTGTAAATAGAAACCATGACTAGGGAAATTCTCATAAAAGGAAATATTTAATTGAGGTCTGATTATAGTTTCATAAGGCTAATCAATTAATGTCATGGCAGGAAACAGAAATCATGGCCTTGGAGCACTAGCTGAGAGATTTAGTAGGTCTGCAATGGGCTTTTGAAAGGTCAAAGACAACCAGCAACACATTTCCTTCAACAAGGCCATACCGCTTTCTAGCCCTTCCCATTCTTCTTAAGCAGTTCCTCTCCTTGGTGACTAACTAATCAAATATAAAAACATTTGGGGGGCATTGTCATTTAAACAGCTACATTGTACTCTCTGGCCTCCAGAAGCTCGCAGCCATATCACAATACAAAATATGTATTTAATTCATCTTTCATAATCCCCACAGTCCTTCAGTCTCAACACTGTTTAAAAATTCAAACATAAGGCCCTTGAAAGGGTCTTATGAGTCTATAGGAAGTCTCTTAACTGTAATCACTAATTAAGTCAAATTGAAAACAAGTAGATCACATACATCTAACATGCAATGGCACAGAATATACTTTACCAAGGGAGGGAACAGAGCACTGTGAAGAAATACAGGACCAAAGTAGGAATGAAGCCCAGTAGGAAAACTCCAAATATTGCAATTCCAAGTTTAATGTTAAAAGGATTATTAGATGATTCTTCCAATTCAGGTTTAAGAACTGAAACACATGATGGTTTCTTCGACTGGTTCCGCACCTGTTCAGCTCCTCTCTTTGACAGGTATCTCTAGCACCTTGGTGCCTCCAGTGTAATTCAAGCTTTACTTTCATGGCTTCAAGAAATGGCATCTCCAGGCCTCAAAGCGGAGACTGCCTTGCCAAGCACCTAGCCTCAACAGCTTTCCTCAACCCAAAGGAGACTCCATAACCTTCTTTCTAAATCCTTCTTAATAGAGCTAGAATCATATAGCCAAACTAGGGAGTTTTTTAGGTTGATGAGCTGAAAATGTCTCTTCTTTGAATTGAATTAACATAATCTATCCATTGTTGTTGGTCTCCATTGCTGCTTAATTTTTCCTTTAATTCCTTTTCACAAGTTGGAAGTTTTGATGGGTGGGGTCTTGGCCTTAGGTCACCAGTCCCTTTAGTCCATTTAGCTTCACAATTTTCTTAACATTTTTGTCTCCTGGAGCATGAGACTTGGCCCCAACATCACATTTCAGGGTTCTCTTTTTCTCCTCAAACTGCACATTTTGCTTTTCTCCTTGCTCTACTTGATCCTTTTTCGTTGTAGTTATGCATAAAAGTAGTCATAGAGAAATACATGTCTCTTGTACATTACAGTTTCAATATGAATGATTCCCATAGATTCCTGTTTGAATGCTTGGTGATAGTGAGTCACACTTTTAGGATTTGTGACCTTATTGGAGGAAGTGTATCACCATGGAAGTGGGCTTTGAGATCTTATGCTTTGAAGTTCAAGCTGTGCCCACTATAACACAAAATACCCTTGTGTTTCCTGAAGGTAAATGATGTTGAACTCCATTGTGTAAAGGTACCACAATTTCTGTATCTATTCCTCCACTGAGCGACATCTAGGTTGTTTACAGATTCTGGCTATTACAAATAAACCTGCTATGAAAATAGCTGAGCAAATGTCCTTATTGAATGGTGGGGTCTCTTTGGGGTATATGCCTAGGAGTGGTATAGCTGGGTCTTGAGGTAATGCTGTTCCCACTTCTCTGAGAAAGTACAAGATTGCTTTTCAAAGTGGTTGGTTTACAAGTCTACATTCCACCAGGAATGGAGGAAGGTTCCCCTTTGTCCACATTTACTCCAAAGTGTGTTGTCACGTAAGTTTTTGATCTTAGCCATTTTGATGAGTGTGAGATGAAATGTTAGAATCCAGAGATTTGCATTTCTCTGATGACTAAGGACATTGAGCATTTCCATAAGTGTTTCTCTGCCATTCAACACTTCTCTGTTGAGAATTACTTGTTTGGCTCTGTACCACAATTTTAATTGGATTATTTGGTTTGTTGTTATTTAATTTCTTGAGTTCTTTATACATTCTGGATATTATTAGCCCCCTGTTGGATGTAGGGTTGGTGAAGATCTTTTTCTAGTCTGTAGGTTGTCATTTTATTATGCTGACAGTTTCCTTTGCTTTACAGAAGCTTCTACGCTTCAGAAGGTCCCATTTATTGATTGTTGATCTTAGAGGTGAACTCTTGGTATTCTGTCCAAGAAGTTGTCTTCTGTGTCAGTGGAATACTACTCAGCTTTTAGAAACAAGGAAATCATGAAATTTACAGCCAAATGGATAGAATTCGAAAATATCATCTTGAGTATTTCAGAAGCAAAGAGACATGCATATAAGTGGATTTTAGCCATGTTATACAGGATAAACATCTTAATCTACAGACTTAAAGAAACTAAAAGACAAGGAAAACCCTATGGAAGATGCTTAATTCTCAGTCAGAAGGGAAGACAGGATAGGCACTGGAAGCAGTAGAAGAGACAGAACAGATGTGAGCCTACCACAGTCCTCTAAAAGACTAGAGATATCCTCTTTGCCTTTCTGAATGGAAATTGAGCACCTTAGCCAGAGCCCTCCTTCTTCATTATCTTCCTTAGGTGTACAGATCTTACTATGTTTATCCTATATTATATGTCTAATATCCACTTATGAATGATTATATAACCTGTGTGTCTTTCTGCTTCTGGAATACCTCACTCAGGATAATCTTTTCAAGTTCCCACCATTTACCTGCAGATTTTATGATTTCCTTGTTTTTTATTGCTGAGTGATATTCCATTGTGTAGATGTACCACAATTTCTGTATCCATTCCTCAAATGAGGGGCATTTGGGCTGTTTCCAGCTTCTGGCTATTACAGATAAAGCTGCTACAAACTTGGTTGAGCAGATATCTTTTTTGTATATATGAGTGCCTTTTGGATATATGCTAGGATTTGTATAGCTGGGTCTTGAGGAAGCACTATTCCTAGTTGTCTGAGGAAGCCCCAGATTGATTTCCAAAGTGGTTGTACAAGTTTACATTCCCACTAGCAATGGAGGAGGGTTCCCCTTTCTCCACAACCTCTCCAACATGTGTTGCCACTTGAGTTTTTGATCTTAGTCATTCTGATGGGTGTAAGGTGAAATCTCAGGGTCGTTTTGATTTGCATTTCCCTGATGATTACGGATATTAAACATTTCTTTGTTTCTCTGTCATTCGCTATTCCTCTATTGAGAATTCTCTGTTTAGCTCTGTACCCCATTTTTTAATTGGATTACTTGACTCATTGGAGCAGGGAGAAAACAGGAAACAGTACAGGAGCCTACTATAGAGGGCTTCTGAAAAGCTCTACCCTGCAAGGTATGGAGGCAGATGCTGAGACTCATAGCCAAACTTTGGGCAGAGTGCAGGGTATCTTATGAAAGAAGTGGGAAATAGTAAGACCTGAGAGGACAGGAACTCCACAAGGAGAGTAACAGATCCAAAATGTTTGGGCACAGGAGTCTTTTTTGAGACTGATACTGCAGTCAAGGACCACTCACAGAAATGGCCTGGAACCCCTGCACAGAGATAACCCATGGCATTTCAGTGTCTAAGTGGGTTCCATAGTAATGGGGACAGGGACTGTCTCTGACAGGAACTGATTGGCCTGCTCTTTGGTCACCTCCCACTGAGGGGGGAGCAGCGTTACCAGGCTACAGAGGAAGACAATGCAGCCACCCTTGATGAGTCCTGATGAGACCTGATAGACTAGGATCAGAAGGAAGGGGAGGAGGACCTTATCAATGGACTGGGAGAGGGACACAGGTGGGGAAAAGGGAGGGGAGGTTTGAAGGGGAGGAGGGAGGGAGGTACAGGGGGGATACAAAGTGAATAAACTGTAATTAATAAAAATAAATTTAAAAAGAAAAAGAATTGAGCTGACAGGGGATTGAAGCACATGTAGAGACTCACAGCCAAACTTTGCACAGAGCGCAGGAAGTCTTATAGATGAAGGTGTTCCTAAAAAGACCAGTAGGGAACAGGAGCCACACAAGGAATCAAACAAAGCCTAAAGAATCAGGGCCCAGAGGTGACTGCAGTGACTGATGCATCAATGAAAGACCGTTCATAGGGAGAACCTAGACACCCTGCTCAGATATAGTCCATAGAGAGCTCAGTCTTGATGCGGGTACCCTAGTAAAAAGAGAAGAGACAGTCTCTGGCATGAATTCGGTTGCCTGCTTCTTGATCACTTATCCCTGGTGGTGTGACCTAGCCAGCTCACAGAGGAAGAGGATCCAGGCATTCCTGATGGGACCTGACAGGCCAGCATCAGAGAATAGTGGAGGAGGACTTCCCCTCTCAGTGGTCTAGGGAAGAGAGATAAGGGAGGAAGAGGGAGGGAGGTTGAGACTGGGAGGAGATGAGTGAGGTGGCTACAACTGTGATACAAAGTGAATAAATTGTAATTAATAAAAAATTAAAAAATATTAACCAAAAAAAGAGAAACTGAGGAGGAGTAGATGGGGGGAGGGGGGTTGGCGAAGGAGAGTGGGACTAGGAGGAGAGAAGAAAAGGGAAACTTGTTGGGATGTACAATAATTTATAAGAAAAAAATAATATAAATAAAAGAGACAGAGCTTAAAATATAAATTTTGCCTCATTTTTAAAGTTTGTGAATTGTTATTTATATTTGAATTTTTATTTGAAAATAAATTTGTAGAATTTTTTAATTTTTTCCTGAGAATTTCTAATATTTTATTGTGTTAACTTCATGAATAAAACAAGAGTGTGAAAAGATTGTTACTTTTTTATCTCTCATCTATAAATATTTTTTCTGAAATATCAAAAATTACTTTAAAAATTACTTTTAAAAAAGCTTAATGAAAAATGTTTGCTGTCATACACTAGACACATTTTTGTTGATTTTTAGCACATTGAAGTTAAAAAATTTAAATCTGAAGATTAAAAATATAAAAATTAAAAATGAAATAAAAAGTAAAAATTTATTTAACAAAATAAATTAATAGTTTTTATATTGATTCTTTATGGAAAAATTATCAAAGGTTATATGGCCTAGATTTTCCTAATGTTTGAAAGCTGGGGTAATCTACATCTACTTATTAGCACTTCTTAGAAAACAACATGTAATTTCCATGTAACACTACATATAAAGAGACACACATTAAAATATTAGGTAATTATAACTTCCAAATTTAAAGGTGGTTTATGTCCACATCTAAGTAAACAAAACACTACAATTTTTACACTTCAAGGATAACCCATTATTTTAATTTTTTTCTTACTCCTATCATTATAAACAGAAAGTACAAAGGTTACAGTTAAAAATGCTCATAATTGCAATAATCAAGTCCTTGAAATCTGTATTTCAATATATCATTTCTCTGTTTGTAGCTGTATTATACAATAAATCTTAATAGCAGGATTGGCATAAACAGCTTAGTCATCACTTTCTATACACAAGCTCAGTTATAGTATTTATATTAGTTCTTAATGAAGCAGCATACATACTTTTTTAAATGTTTTTGTACTTGTGCAATTAGACTATAACTAAGTCAACTGTCATTTAATAGAATAAAAATTGGTAAATATGCTTCAAATGAATGTATAATTTAAAAAGAATATTTATAGTAGAAAATGCCTAGTACCAAGGTGTGAGGACACCACATAAAATTTAAGAACTACTGAAGAGATCTGATCTGAAGATCTGATGGTTCTCTTTTACACTCAGATTAGTTGGGCACCATTTGTTGTGGGTTATATAGTATTTACTATTGATGTATCTTTTAGTTAAGCAGCGGTTATTCCTAAACAGCCGTATAACCAGATCACCACACAGAGACTAGGATTTATTTAATTAACCTAGAGCACAATGCTGGGCAATAGTTACTCCATCCTAAACCTCCAAGCCTTCATAGTTTCCTACCATTCAGATTTTACCCATTATACTTGCTTTTAGTCATATCTTAGGTCCGATTCATTTCTCCACAAGGTTCTACGACTTCTCTTGGAGATTCTCCTCCTCTCCTCTACTGCTTCTTTCCGAAACTTTCTATCCTATATTTTACGGCTAATATTCACTTTGTGTGTCTTTCTGGGTCTGGATTACCTCACTCAAGATGACATTTTCTAGTTCCATCCATTTTCCTGTAAATTTCATGATATCTTTATTTTGTAACAATTTAATGGTGTTCCATTGTATAAATTTTCTTTATCCAGTGTTCAGTTGTTTCCAGTTTCTGGCTATTACAAATAACAGTGCTTTGAACATACTTGAGGAAGTGTCCTTTTGGTATGGTGGAACATCTTTTGGGTATATATCCAGGAATGATATAGCTGGATCATGAGGCAGAGCTATTCCCAATTTTCTAGAAACCTCCAGATTTATTTCCACAGCGGTTATACAAGTTTCCCACCAGTAATAGAGCACTGTTCTCCTTCACCTTCCTCCACATATTCCCCAGTATGTGCTGTCACTTAATTTTTTTTTTTTTAAATCTTAGTCATTCTGAGTAGTGTAAGATGGAATCTCAGAGTTGCTTTAATTTGCATTTCCCTAATGACTAAGAATGTTGAACATTTTTAAAGTGCTTTTCTTGGCCATGAGAGATTCCTCTAATGAGAATTATCTGTTCAGCTCTGTACCATTTTTAATTGGGTTATTTGGTTTGCTGATTTTTAGTTTCTTGAGATCTTTTTATATTTTTGATATTAGCCCTCTGTCAGATGTAGGGTTGGTGAAGATATTTTATTTCTGTAGGCTGCAGTTTCATCCTATTGACTGTTCTTTGTCTTGCAGAAGTTTTCAGTTTCAGGAGTTCCCATTTTTTGTTGATCTTAGAGTCTGAGCTGTTGTTTGGTTAAGAAAGTTGTCTAAGTTTCAAGGTTATTTCACAGTTCGTTCTCTTCTATTAGATTTAGTGTATCCAGTTATATGTTGAGGTCTTTGATCCATTTAGACCCGAGTTTTATGCAGGGTGATAAATATGAGACTATTTGCAGTTTTCTATATGCAGAGATACAGTTAGACCAGGACCATATGTTGAAGATGCTTTCTTAATTCCATTGTATGTATTTAGCTACTTTGTCAAAAAACAGGTGTCTGTAGCTGTATGGGTTTATTTTTCGGTCTTCCATTCAATTCCATGATCAAACAGCCTGTTTTCTATGCCAGTACCATGCAGTATTACTATTAGTCCATAGTATAACTTGAAATCAAAGATGGTGATACCTCCAGAACTTCTTTTATTGTACAAAATTGTTTTAGCTATCCTGGGCCTTTTTTTTTTCATATGAAGTTTAGAATTGCTCTCCTAAGATACGTAAATAATTGTATTAGAATTTTGATGGAAATTATACTGAATCAGTAAATCTCTTTTGTTAAAATGGCCATTTTTCCTATGCTAATCCTACTAATCTATGACCATGAGAGATGTTTCCATTTTCTGATATCTTCTTCAATACTTTTTCTTCAAGGACTTGCAGATTTTGTCACATAAGTTTTTCACTTGCTTGGTTAACGTTATACCAAGATATTTTATGTTATTTTTGGCTATTGTGAAGGGTGTAGTTTCCCTAATTTCTTCACTAGCCCATTTATCCCTTGTATAAAAGAGGGCTCCTGAATTTTTCAAGTTAATTTTGTTTCCAGCCACTTTGCTGAAGGTGTTTGTTAGCAGTAGGGGTTCTCTTGTTGAATTTGGGGATCACTAATATATACTATAATATCATTTGTGAATACTGATTCTTTGACTATTAATAGTTTAGACTGTTCTTCTATGTAAAACATCAAGTACTATATTAAATAAATATGAAGATAGTGACATTCTTGTCTTTGATTTTAGTGGCATTTGTAGAAGTTTCTCCATATTTAATTTGCTATTGCCTGTTGGCTTGCTGTATATCGCCTTTATTGTGTTTAGGTATGTGTTCTGTATTCCTGATCTCTCCAAGCCTTTTTAAATGAAGGGGTGTTGGGTTTTGTCAAATAATTTTTCAGCATCTTATGAGATTATCATGTATTTGTTTGTTTTTCTTCCAGTTTCCAGTTTGTTTATATAGTGAATTACATTGATGGATTTTCATATGCTGATTTCATTCCTGGAATGAGTCCTGCTTAATCTTGTTGTATGATTTCTTTTTCTATTTATTTACTCTTTATTACAATTTATTCACTTTGTATCTGGCTTAGTCCAGTACTCATCTCCTCTCCCTTACCCTCCTTCCCTCTTCTTTCTCTATACCCCTCCTGTAGTCCACTGATAGGGGAGGTCCTTCTCCCCTTCTATCTGGCTCTAGCATATCAAGTCCCATCAGGACTGGCTGCATCCTCTTCCTCAGTCTCCTGGCAAGGCTAACCCCACCCCCATCCTTCACTCCCCCCAAAGGGGAGGTGATCTAAGAGCTGGCCGCTGAGTTCATTTCAGAGATAACCTCTACACTCCTATAGGGAAACCAATTGGAAACAGCTGCTTATGGTCTATATCTGAGCAAGAGTTCTAGGTCCTCTCCATGCATGTTTCTGGTTGGCACATTAGTTTCTGCAGGGACCCCTGGGCCCAGGTTTTTAGACTCTGTTGGTCTCCTTGTGGAGCTTCTGTTCCCTCCAGATCTTTTTTCCCTAAGATTCCCTGCACTCTGCCCAAAGTTTGACTATGATTCTCTGCATCTGCTTTGTGTAGATTCTTTCAGAAGCCTTCTGTGGTAGGCTCCTGTCCCGTTCCCTGTCTTCTCTGGCTTCTGATGTTTGCTATACTTTCTGAGGATTAAGCATCTTCCCTACAGTCTGCCTTGTTGTTTAGCTTCTTTAGTACTATAGACTCAGGCAAATGGATTAAACTAGAAAAGATCATCCAGAGTGAGGTAAACCAGAAGCAGAAAAGACACACATAGTATATACTCATTACAAGTGGACATTAGCCATATAATATAAGTGTATGATTTTTTTATGTGTTCTTGGATTCCATTTATGAGTATTTTAATGAATATTTTGGCATCAATGTTTATAAGGGAGATTGGTCTGAAATTCATATCAGGGTGACTGTGGCATCATAGAAAGAAGAGGCAATGTTTTTTTTTTTTCTGTTCCTATTTTGTAGAGTAATTTGAGAAATAGGGGTATTAGCTCTTTTTTTAATTTTTTATTTAACTTTTATTAAATACACTTTATTCCTTTTGTATCCCCCCATAAGTCCCTCCCTCCTCCCCTCCCGGTCCCACCATCCCCCCC
>REGO01001222.1:35891-52561 GCA_010120015.1 Rhombomys opimus
AGCTGTGATGGCGGCGGGCAACCGCCGTCCTAGCGATATTCCGGGGAAAGACTGGGTGACCCGCGATCAGACCCACAACCTTGCTTCCCCGTGGGGTCCCCCCGCGACTGGGACTCCCAGTCTCAGGCGCCCTTGTGCCCACGGATCAGCCTGGGGAACTGATGGGGACACGCAGCCTTGCGGCTCCAGCCCGGAGACCCAAAGTCTGCTTCACCCAGGAACTCTTCCGGGTTCTGGCTGGGCAGCCGAGAGTGGACCCGACGGATTCCCAGGCCGTGGGAGCCTCACCTGGGAAACACGACCGCTGTGGTTTCGGGGCCCAGAGTTCAGTCTCCTGGTCGCTGCACGGAGAGTGCTGTCCTGCTTCTTATACAAGGTGCTCTCCCGGCGCCGCCATCTTGGCTCCCCCCAGAAACATACAATCTTAGTACAACTTGTATTTGAACTTTCAAAATAATATTTTTATAGTAGATAAAGTGGATTTATAATAATAGTAATAAATATTACTATTTAATATTTAGTAATATTACTATTTAAAAAATAGTAATAAACGTGGAACTGTTATAAATATCCACCAAATATAAGCCAATGAATAAGTTGTGAATTGTCCACGTCTGCATATTCTTCATTAATTGAAAAGTGAAGAGACAACAGACAACATAGTTGGACATCAAAACAAACTTTTTAAAAGGATTGAAATAATGGGATACATTTGTACAATTATACTTAGAGATGAATTTTCTGAAAGACAAACCTGTTGAAAAAAAAATCAGAACACTTTTTTCTTAGGTATCTGTCAGAAGAAAGAATGATTTAAAAATGTGAAAAGAGTTCTAAACCCAAATACTCATGGACAACATAGAACTGTAAAAGTAAAAGTGTCTATAATTATATGGGTACATTTTTCTAGTATATAAGGTTTATTATTATTATTGAAGCATTTTTTTTCATATATGAACCCAGTAAAAAAGGAGCCAAATCTAACGGATATAAATGTATGGGAGAAATAATTATCACCAACATATAAAAATTTGAGAATTTGTCAAAATATTTTAATGAATTACCATCTGTTGGAAACAATGATGAATGATGATCCTAAAATAATACCAGATGATAAATTATTATAAAATTTGTTATACTCAATTCATTAATAAGCATCTGTTATTAATAGAAAAATGTAATATGCTCAAGATACCCAATCATCATTTGCTGCCCAAGTGATCTGAGAAACTTCATTATCAGCAAATGAAATGAGAACTATGGTTCACCTATTATTCACTAACTGAACTCCACAATATTATGTATGTGTGCTCTTGACATACAAACAGTATATTTTTCTGACATATTGAAACATTGGACACGGTATAATTAAGGAATAGTATGTAAATATATGGCAATGCAAATTTAAAATTTGCACAACATGTAATTCTGCAGAGGACAGTGGAACTATTTAGGATTAGTGTATGACAACAGAAATCAAAACGAAGCAGAACTATAGTTTATTCATGAAATAATACTTTTTGCATCTATTGAAAAAGTTCTCATATTGGTATTTGACTGTAGTGAGGTGGCAATGATATTTCAGTAATTTTTATATTATTGTGGCCTGTTCTTCAAAATATCTTGACGTAAAACACACTTTAAACTTTTTGGGTAATAGGACAGTGTGTTCAAATTTTCTTCTAAAATGCTTAGAGATACTTTTGGAATAAGTACATGCCTCTATACCTGTACTTAGGATGCTGAAGAAGAAGCATATGAAGTCTGAAGTCAACCTGGGCTGAGTACAAAGACACATCAAAGCACATATATAGTTTCTTTTCCTTAGAGAGAGCAAGCTTCCACTGAGTATATGCTCCCTGTTCTAGGATCAGGACATAAATTAACTCTTATTCTTTGAGTTAACTTTAGAATAAAAGAAGAGGTACTGTAAGTTACAAAAAACTTAGCTACATTTTGCATATTAAGTGTATATTTAGAGTAATTGAATTCATATTAATGATTGTATTTGTACTTCTACAAATTTTCACACTAGCTGAAAAGTGAGGGGGTGAACTGTATAGTATTTTTGTTTGTCTAATCATGTATTTACCAGGTGACATGATGGTGCTTGCTGCCAAGACTGATGACCTTGATAGAATCACTGGAATGAATAAGAGGTTAAGAAAGGGATAGTTTTAAAATGGTGGCAGTTAGGGTGTACTGTATCTGAGTGACAGAAGATCAGAGACTGTGGTTTAGTTGAGTAATCTAGCAATGGACTCCAAAACACTGACATTGTTGGGAGAGAAAGGGACATACTGGGTGCAGGGAATTTATGGTTTCCACGATATGGTTTGGGACACTGTGCTTTTTGCCTAGCATGGCTGGGGTCTGGCAGGGTATGCACTGTGCTTTCAGCCTACATGAGTACAGGATGAAGATCCTCTCCAGCAACCAGACCTCAGATCACTCCTGCTCCCCAACCTGGTTACTGAAGCCAGCATCCCAGCCCTAACTCATGGGGCACAGAAAGTAAGCACAGGCCATGGATCACTGTGCCCACAAGATGTTTTCTGCCCACCCTAATGGAGGGCTAGCAGGGCCAGACGTTCTTAGTTCAATAAACCAGATCTCAGATCATGCCTGCTTCCCCAAGTGTAGTATCTGGACTGGAGGCAGCTCATCCAGACCTAATCCATGGTTCTTCTGGTTCCCACATAGACACCATGTGTGGACAATACAAACTTACAGGGTCCTAGGTCCAAGATTACAAAGCCAAGCCAAATCTGACTGCCAGGACCTCAGTGTATGTAGGACCAGCAAGCAGCTGTGCAGCTGAATCTGAATTCATAACACCAGTTCGGTTTGCCCCTTTGTTGTGGCTGCTGACCCCGTAACACCAAAGCCCATTCATTTTTTAATTGTTATTATTAGTTACATTTTATTAACTCTGTATCCCAGCTGTATCTCGCTCCCTAATTCCCTCCTGAACCCTCCCTCCCTCATCTCCTCCCTGCCCCTTTCCAAGTCCACTGATTGGGGAGGACCTCCTCCCCTTTCATCTAACCCTGTTTTATCAGGTATCTTCAGGACTGGCTCCAAAGTCCTCCTCTGTGGCCTAGCAGGACTGTTCCTCCCTTGAGGAGTGGGGAGGTCAAAGAGCCAGCCATTGAGTTCCTGTCAGAAATAGTCCTTGTTCTCCTTACTATGGGAAACCAATTGGTTACTGAGCTACCACGGACTTCATCCTAGCAGAGGTTCTAGGTTATATCCATACATGGTCCTTGGTGGAGTGTCACTCTCAGAAAAGACCCCTGTGCCCAGATATATTTGGTCCTTGTGGAGTTCCTATCCTTTCCACATCATACAAACTCCACCTTTTTTCATATGATTCCCTACACTCTGCCAAAGGTTTGGTTATGAGTCTTAGTATTTGCTTTGATACACTGGTAGGTAAAGTCTTTCAGGGGCCCTCCATGGTAGGCTCCTGTCCTGTTACTTGTTTTCTCCTATGTCCAATGCACCTCCCATTTGTCTTTCTAAGTGAGGATTGATCATCTAACCCAGTGTCCTCTTTCCTGTTTATCTTCTTTAGGTGTAAAGATTTTAGTATGATTATCCTATATTATATGTCTAATATCCAATTATAAGTGAGTATATACCATGTGTGTCTTTCTCCTTCTGGGATACCTCATTCAGAATGATCTTTTCTAGATCCCATTTGCCTGCAAATTTCATGATTTCCTTGTTTTTGAGAAGTCAAGTAATCCAATTAAAAATGGAGTAGGGAGCTAAACAGAGAATTCTCTGTAGAGGAATATAGAATGGCAGAGAGACACTTAAAGAGATGCTCAACATCCTTAGCCATCAGGGAGATGCAAATCAAAACAACCCTGAGATATCACCTTACACCCATCAGAATGGCTATGATGAATAACTCAAGTGACAACACATGCTGGAGAGGTTGTGGAAAAAGGGGAACCCTCCTCCATTGCTGGTGGGAATGTAAATTGGTACAACCACTTTGGAAGTCAATCTGGCACTTTCTCAGACAATTAGGAATAGTGCTTCCTCAAGACCCAGCTATACCACTCCTATGCATATACCCAAAATTTGCTCAAGTACTCAACAAGAACATTGGCTCAACCATGTTTGTAGCAGATTTATTTGTAATAATCAGAACCTGGAAACAACCCAGATGTCCATCAACGGAGGAATGGATACAGAAATTGTGGTATTTTTGCACAACTGAGTACGGCTCTGCAATCAAGTTCATTCATGATTTGCCTGATCTGCCCACAGTCAGCAGAGAGGTCTTCCAGCCCTTGAAATTTCATCCTGTGGAAGCCTGAGCGAGGCAGAGCTATATTGAGCTTAGATCCCACTCCTTGCTGACTCCTGGTACCCCTACCCACCTGGGGCAAGGCCAGCATAGACAAGCTATACTCTGGTTGTCATATCTTTTGTCTCTCATACAGAGAAAGTCAGTGTGGGGCCCTGAGCATAATTCAACTTAGAGCCTGCTCTATCTACTCCTGGACTCTGACCATAAAATACCACAAGAATTGCTAACACCAGAGACATCATAATGGGTAGAGGTCAGCATAAGAACACAAGAAATAAATTCCAGGCCATTTGACATCACCAGAAACCAGCAGTCCTACCACAGTAAGCCCTGGAGATACTATCATACCCAAAGCACAAGGAAAAACATATTTAAAATCTGAGTTTATGAAAATAATAGAGGCCTTAATAGAGGAAGATAAATCCTTCAAGCTAGAACAGGAAAATACAATCAAACAGGTAAAATAACTGAACCAATTCCTAAAGAAATACAGGAACCTACAATCAAACAGGAGAAGGAAATGAAGAAAACTGTTCAAGATCTAAAAATGGACCGAGAAGCAATAAAGAAAACACAGTCAGAGGCAATCCTGGAAAAGGGAAACAGAAGAAAATAGGAACTACAGACACAAGCATCAGCATAAGAGTACAAGAGATGGAAGAAAGACTCTCGGGGTAGAAGGTACGATTGAAGAAATTGATCAGTCAGTAAAAGAAAATGTTAAATATAACAAGTTCCTAACACAGAACACCCAAGAAATCTGGGATGCTATGAAAAGACCGAACATTAGAATAACAAGAATAGAAGAAGGAGAAGACTCCTAACTCCAAGGCCAAGAAAATATTTTCAACAAAATCATAAAAGAAAACTTCCCCAACCTAAGGAAAGAGATGCTTATAAAGATACAAGAAGCTTACAGAACACCAAACAGTACCTATCTACAAATGCAGCCCCACAGAAGATACTAGAAGGAAAACTCCAACCCAAGGAAGCCAACTAAACCCAGGGAAACACAGATAATAAATAACTCCAACAAAAGAAAATCCCACAAAAGGGAATCACACACACACACACACACACACACACACACACACACATACATACAATCTACCACCACAAAAATAAAAATAACAGAAGCTAACAACCACTGGTCATTAATATCTATCAGCATGCATGCTATCAACTCCCCAATAGGCAGAGGTTAACAGAATGCATGTTATAAAAATACCCATCATTCTGCTCCATACAAAAAACATACTTCAACAATAAAGATAGATAGTACCCCAGTATAAATGGCTGGAAAAGAAAATGGACCCAAGAAGTAACCTGGAGTAGACATTCTAGTATCTAATAAAATAGACTTCAACCAAAATTAATCAAAAGAGATGAGGAAGGACACTTGATACCCATCAAAGGAAAAATCCTCAAAGACAACTTCTCAGTCCTGAATAGCTATGCAGCAAATGGAAGGGCACCACGTTCATGAAAGAAACATTACTAAAGTTTAAATCGGACATCAAACCCAACACATTAAAAATGAGATATTTGAACACCCCACTCACTCCAATAGACAGATCATCAAGATAGAAACTAAATGGAGAAATAATAAAAGTAACAGACAACACAAATCAAATGAACCTAACAGATATCTACAGAACATTTCACCCAAACACAAGAGAATACATCTTCTAAGCACCTCGTGGAAGCTACTCTACAATTGACTGTAAACTTGGTCATGAAGGAAGCCGCAACAGATACAAGAAAATTGAAGTAACCCCCTGCATCTTCTCACACCAACATGGATTAAAGCTGGAACTCAACAAGAGCAGAAACAACTGAAAGCCTACAAGCTCACAGAAACTGAACAACTCCCTACTCAACAACCACTGGGTTAGGCAAAAAATAAACAATTAAAGAATTTTGAGCAGTCAATGAAAATGAAAGCACAACATGTCCAAACTTATGGGACACAATGAAAACAGTGCTAAGAGGAAAGTTTATAGCAGTAAGTGCCTGCATGAAGAAACTGGAGAAAGCCCATACTAGTAACTTAGCAGCACATCTGGAAGCTCTTGAAAGAAGGAAGCAAAAGCACCAAATAGGAGTAGGTGACAGGAAATAAACTAAATACTAAAATCAGTAAATTGGAAATGAAGAAAACAACACACACACACACACACACACACACACACAAAATTCAATAAAACTAAGACCTAGTTCTTTGAGAAAATAAGCAAGATAGACACACTCTTAGCCAAACTAACTAAATGCGGAGGGAAGGCTTCCAAATTAATAACATCAGAAACAAAAAGGGAGACATAACAATAGACAATGAGGAAAGCGAAAATAAATCATTAGGCCCTAGTACAAAAGTCTGTAGTGCACAAAATTGGAAAATCTAAAGGAAATGGACAATTTTTTTGATAGATTTCACCTACCAAAGCCAAAGCAAGTTCAGGTAGTTTCAACAGTCTTATAACCTCTAAGGAAAGAGAAGTCATCAATAGCCAAACAACAACAACAACAACAACAACCAAAACAAGACAAAACCAAAGAATCCCAGGTTCAGATGGTCTTAGCACAATATTATACCAGCTATTAAAAGAAGAGTTAATACCAATTGCTCTAAACGTACCACAAAATAGAAACAGAATTAACATTGCCAAACTAATTCTACAAAGCCACTGTCTCCCCGATACACAAGCCACATAACTCATCAAAGAAAGCAAATTTCAGACCAATTTCATTCTTGAACATCAATGTAAAAACACTCAATAAAATACTTGCAAACTGAATCCAAGAATACATCAAATACAACTTTTACTAATATTAAATAGGCTTCATGCCAGGGATGCAGGGATGGTTCAACATACTAAAATCCAAGCACATAATTCATCATATAAAGAAACTCAAAGAAAAAAATCACACCATCAACTCATTCGATGCAGAAAAGCTTTTGACAAAATCCAACACCCCTTCATGAAGTAACTTTTGGAGAAATCAGGGATACAAGACTCACACCTAAACATAATAAAGGCTATAGATAGAAAGCTGATAGCCAACATCAAATTAAATGGAGAAAAACATAAAGAAATTCCACTAAAATCATGGATAAGACAATACTTATGCCACTTTTGCCATACCTCTTCAATACAGTACTTGAATTTCTAGCTAGAGCAATAAAAAACTAAAGTAGATCAAGGGAATACAAGTTGGATAGGAAGAAGTCAAATCATCTGTATTTGCAGATGATATGATAATATATGTTAGTGATGCCAAAATATCCACTAGAGAACTCTATCAGCTGATAAATAGCTTCAGCAAAGTGGCTGGATATAAGATTAATTTTTAGAAAATCAGCAGCTCTTTTGTACACAAATAACAAATGGGCTAAGAAAGAAATCCGGGAAACTACAACTGTCACAATAGCCACAAATAATATAAAGTATCTTGGTAAACTTTAACCAAGCCAGTGAAAACCTATATAATAATAAGTTTAAGTTTCTAAAAAAAAAAGAAATTAAAGAATATATGAAAGATGGGAAGCTATCCCCTGCTCATGCATCAGTTGGATTAACATAGTAAAAATGGCCATCTTACAAAACAAAATCTACAGATTCAGTGCAATTCCCATAAAATATGAACAAAGTTCTTTACAGACCCTGAAAGAAGAATCTTCAACTTTATATGGAAAAACAAACAAACAAAAACCAAAACAGTATCTAAACCATTCCTATACAATAAAAGAACTTCTGGTAGTATCACCATCCCTGACTTCAAGCTATACTACAGAGCAATACTAATAATTGCATAGTACCAGCTTAGAAACAGACTGGTTGATCAGTGAAATAAAATGGAAGACCCACAAATAAACCTACACACCTAGAGACACCTGATTTTTGATAAATAGTCCAAAATCATACAATGGAAAATAGAAAACATCTTCAAAAAAATGGTGCTGCTCTAACTGGACGTCTACATGTAGAAAAGTGCAAACAGATCCATATTTATCTCCTTACACAAAACTCACTTCCAAATGGATCAAAGATCTCTATAAAACACCAGATACACTAAATCTATTACATGAGAAATTGGGGAAGAGCCTACAACTCATTGGTACAGAAGACAGTTTTCTAAACACCTCAGACTCTAAGATCAACCTCTTGATCTGAAAAGCTTCTATAGGCTCCTGTGAGGATATGAGGGGAATTCAAGCAGAGACTCCTAGAAGCAGAGGCCAAAAAGACTGAAGAGGACACCTCTAACTAGATTAGTCGCCTAGTACTGGGAGGAGAACATCAACCCACCCACAAAGACTTATACCCCAAATTTCTCCTGCACATCTAGATGTGCAGGAGTAGAGATAGAGCAGATAGAGTAGAGAATAAGTGAATACCCAACCAATACTTACCCCAACCAAAGAACCACCCTATGGAAGAGTGCCAACCCCTGACAGTATGAATGGTACTCTGTTAGCGTGCAGACAGGTGCCTATCAGAGTTGTCCTCTGAGAGACTCTACCTGTTAGCATCTCAAAACAGACACTGAGACTCACAGTCAAACATTAGGAGATGAGAAGGAAGTCTTGTGGAAAAGTGGGAAGAAAGAGAAAAGGACCTGCAGGTCTAGTAGCTTCACAAGATCAACAGAGCAAACTAAACATGGCCCAGAGTGTCTTTCTGAGATGGAAGCACCAATCAAGGATCATGCATGAGGATGGGCTGCAATGCCCTCCTCTGTGGCCTAGCAAGGCTGCTCCTTCCTTGGGGTGAGGAAGTCAAATAGCCAGTCACTGGGTTCATGTCAGAGACAGTCCCTGTTATCCCTACTAGGTAATCCACTTGGACACTGAGCTGCCATGGGCTACATCTGAGCAGGGGTTCTAGGTTATATCCATACATTGCAGCCAGTACTGATAAAATCTGATAAGCTAGGATCAGATGGAAAGGGAGGAGGACCTCCCCTATCTGTGGACTTGGAGTAGGGCAAGAAGGAGATGATGGAGGAAAGGTGGGATTGGGAGGGGATGAAGGAGGAGATTACAGCTGGGATACAAAGTGAATAAACTGTAATTAATATGAAAAATTAAAAAAAAGCATGCATGTGCTACATCTGTGCAGGGGTTCTAGGTTATCTCCATGAATGGCTTGCTTGGAGTATCAGTCTCAAAAAGACCCCTGGGCCCAGATTTTTCAGTTCTGTTGCTCTCCTTGTAGAGTTCCTGTCTCCTCCAGGTCTTTCTATTTCCCCTTCTTTCCTAAGATTCCCTGTACTCTGCACAAAGTTTGACTATGACTCTCAGCATCTACATTAATACCCTGCTGGGAAGAGTCTTTCAGAGGCCCTCTGTGGTAGACTCCTGTTCTGTTCCCTGTTTTCTCCCTCTTCTGATGTCTGTCCCATTTGCCTTTCTGAATGAAGATTGATCATCTTACTCAGAGTCCTTCTTCTTGCTTACCTTCTTTACAATTTTAGTGTAAAATTTTTTACACTAAAATTTTACATTTTTTAGTGTACAATTTTAGTGTACAAATTTTAGTATGATTATCCTATATTATATGTCTAATATCCACTTATCAGTGAGTATATACCATATGTGTCTTTCTGCTTCTGGGATACCTCACTCAGGATGATCTTTTCTAGTTCTCACCATTTGTCTGCAAATTTCATGACTTCCTTGCTTTTGACTGCTGAGTAGTATTCCATTGTATAAATGTACCACAGTTTCTGTATGTATTCCTCAACTGAGGGATATCTGAGTTATTTCTAGATTCTGGCTATGGGTACCCTAGTAAGGGGAACAGGGCACCTGTTCTCTGACATGAACTCTGTGGCTGGCATTTCGATCACCTTCCCTGAGGTGGGACACAGCCTTATGAGGCCACAGAGGAACACAATGCAGACAGTCCTGATGAGACCAAATAGGCTAGGGTTAGATAGAAGGACAGGAGGACCTCCCCTATCAGTGGACCAGAGGAGAGGCATTGGAGGAGAAGAGGGAAGGATGGTGGGATTCGGAGGGGCTGAGGGAGAGGGCTACATCTGGGACAAAAAGTGAATAAAGTGTAATAAATTAAAAACAGAGAGAGAGAGAAAGAACATGCATGAAATGGACATAAGCTCCTTATAAAGATGAAGCAGACTGGCAACTTAAACTATATGTCGGTCCTCTAGTAAGGGAAGTGATGACTGCATTGGACAGAGGCTCAATTTCTCAATTTCTAGCTCTTTGATCACTGTCCTCCTGCCAGGTTAGAGTGGAAGAGGAAGGCTCAGTCCTGATGCAACTTGATGACCTGGGATATATTGAAAGGGAGCACCCCTCTTCTGTGGAATAGGAGAGGGGGGAGGGAGTGGGAAGGAAGGTGGGACTGTGAGGGGAGGAATGATGGGGTTGCAACTAGGATGTAAAGTGAATAAAAAATAATTAATTATAAAAAAGATGTCAAGAGAGGCTCAACTTGTCATGTGCTCAAAAAATAGACTGTGATACACATCTTCCCTCCTCTCAGATGTGTGTAATATTTTTAAAAATGTAAAAAAAAAACAAAACAATAAAAGAATGATACATTGATCATATGAAATTACAATAGCAATCCAATTTTATCAAATTTATTGGAATCCAAATATTATCTATTCTAATATATGATAATTATAATTCCATTAACAACCTAATTACAACTCACTAATTTGAAAATGAAAATTTCAAGTATTTACAAAGAACCAATCTCTTTGTCTAAGAACTGAAACTTTCAATGGAGTAGATTCAAACAAAGCACAAATCTCCTATACTATAACATGCTGGTTCTAAGTTTTATTTTACCAGACCCTCTAAATCATTAGAACTTCTTTAAAAACCAAGATATATAACTTCTGTTTAAGAAAAACTGAAATGATCTAATTTTAAATGTCATAACTATCTAGTTTTAAGTCAAATATTTTATGTACAATCTGTACATAAGAATGATGCATCTGTTAATATATTCAACATGCAGTTGGAAATTCTTCTTGTCAAAAATAGGAACATAATATTATATGATGTAGCTGAATGGCACAAGTCCTAAGAGAATGTGAAAACAATTCTGGCCAAACATTGAAGATGCATAGGCTTCTGTTAATAATGTGAAACGCATGTGTAGAAGCATAAGCAGAAACACCAGGAAAAAAAATGAAGATATGACTAGGAAAAAAGTTTATCAGAAACTAATGTCTTTTTACCTGACAAAGTTTACTATTGATTTTCCGGTAAGGGGTCACAAGATGGAAAATCTCACTCCAAATTAAGAACCAGTATGTAAAAGATAAAGCAGTAGAACAGTGGAATTACCAGCTTTAATGATGTATGAGTAGAAAATAAGTTTATGGATGTAAAATATGTAAAATAATTGTAAAATATTACAGGATATTTGGTCCCGTTCTGACCCCCCAAATTGTGAATTGTAAAACCCTGTTTCTTTGGTGAGGTTGAGCCCTATTACACACCTTTAATCCAAGAACTTTCTTTCTATTGTAAACTGGTGATTATGGTACGGTTCACTCAGCCCTATCACATGCCTTTAATCCAACAGCTTTCTGTACACAGGATTTAATAAAAGTTAACCCTAGGTCAAGAGGTGGAGCAAAAAACCATGTGACAGGGATTAAAGAGTAGGATGCACTTTGACTTGAAGGGTATTTAAGACAGCATGCACAAGAAGAAAATACTATTAGCTCAATCTCTGTCTTTAGCTTGGGTTCTAGCTCCTAAAGTCCCTGAATTTTGGGGCTTTGAGCTAACATGTCTTAGGTCTTGGTATTTTTTCTTTCTTTTTTTTTCTTTTTTGACCTTTTGCTCCTCTGCTGTTAGCTGAGCTAGTGTGTCTCTTGGGTTTTTTTCCATTCAGAGCTGAACTGAGTAGGAAGGCCATCTGGTTACCCTCTCTGTCTCTCTGAGCTAGGAGGTTTTCACCCCAGCATCTGGCTTTATTGGTAAAATTGAGTGGTTGGGATTTTCCTTTTTATAAACAACAATAAAATATACACAAGCACATGTTAAAAGTCTCACCTGCATGGGTGCCTACATATGATCTATCTAGAAAAAGAATATAATAAAGATACCAATGTGGATAGGACGGCGGACTCAAGAATCAGCATCCTTAAACAAAAACTGCAGATTGCTAAAGAATGGCAAAAGTAGGGGAAATAGTCTTTGCCAGAGAAGAGCACACAAAGTGGTTATTGATGCCAAATGGTTAGCCCTGAAAAATTACATACTAACCAGTGTAGTGGCACACAACTTTATTCCAAGCACTCAGGAGTAGTGGCAAGTAGACTTCCGTGAGTTTGAGGCCAGCCTGATCTAAACTCTTGAGTTCCAGGACAAACAGAGCTACATAATGAGATGTTTGAAAGAAAGAGAGAGAGAGAGAGAGAGAGAGAGAGAGAGAGAAGAAAAATATATGCATGCAAGTTACATTGTACAGACTGAGAATCTAAGTCTCAAACAACAATTCAACAATTTAAAGAAAAAGACAATAAATCTGAAAGAGTAGAGAAACAAAGGGGAGGGTTTGGAGATAGAAAACGAAGAAAAGATGTAATTATAATCTCATGAAACCAAACTAATTAAAAATACTTTTCAGAGTATTTTGAGTAGACTCACATTTTCATTTCAATATTGCAATCATCTTGTAAGTAAGTGGTTTTACATAAGTAAACTAGAATAGTTTTTCTCCAAGCATGTATATCTCATGATTTTCTCTCTCTCTCTCTCTCTCTCTCTCTCTCTCTCTCTCTCTCTCTCTGCATGTGTACATACTTATGCAGACACAGAGTCTAGTGTAGAACACTGGGCTTCTTGTTATATTGCCCTTCATCTTACCTCCTTGAAATAGGGTCACTCACTGAAGCCGAAACCGGGTTTTGGTTAAGCTGCCTCCTCAGGTAGATTCAGATTCTACCCTGCCTCCATCCTCCATCCCTGGGATTACAGACACATGTGGCCATGTTTTGCTTAGTCATGTGTGCTGGGAATTCAAAATACAGTTCTCAAGGTTTCTTAGGAACTTCATTTACCTCGGAGTCATGCCCCAAGCCCTAGAGCTCTTTATCCTAATACAAACATTATGGGTACTATAATTTTATTTTATTTAAAGACAGAAAACGTATAATAATGATTTCTATGACTTCAGTGTTTATATCATCATTCCACAAACCGACATTTGCTCTGTTATTTATCTCACTTCAGAGCAACCTACAATTTCACTTGTAAAAGATGGCTTATGTGTTATAACACCAGTTTTTTTCCACTCAACTAGATGTATACCAAATTACATTAAAGTAGAGCAGTTCTAATATAAATTTGTATTCCAAAAACAAGTGAATCTAAATAATTATCAAATATATATTTTTTCTCAAGAAAAAATTTTAGACGTATGCCTTATATTTTACATGATTATAGTAAAAGTTATAATTATTTTCATAAAATATTTGCAACTATTCTTTAAATGGTACTGAATTTTCTACTTTTTAAAGCAGCAGATTAAATTAAGTAATAAATATAACATCTAGACCTCTATAACATCTTCTGTATTTCTTGAGTTTTCCAGTTTTAGCTCAGAATGGTGTTTTAATTTCCCAACAATAGTTAAAGACATTAATCATTTTTAATTTTAATGGAATTTCCTTAGTTTAATAACAGTAAAAATACTCTTCTTTGGCATCTTCTAGAAGTAATTACAATTTTTCTACTTCCCCAATGCTACCTGTTAGTGTTGAAGCAGTGGATTGGGGACCAAAAGTCTCACTGGAGTGACCTGTAGAAAACAAACTTGGTAGATTTGACTTCCTGTGGCATAACAAAAGGAAGAGAAGCTTCTCTGTATGAAAGGGCATTGATTCTTCCTTCCTCCCCTGTTTACCTGTGTACCCTTTATCTTTCACATATGTTTATACAGAGAAATCAAGCCTTACTCAGGGGATGCTGATCTGGAAGATCTGAGGTATTCTTTGCGTTCACAGACTGGCAGCATGCAGAGACAGAAAGTCAATTTGGAGCCTTCCAGAGAGAAGGCTCACTTGGTAAATATTTACTGAATGGCTATTGTATGCCATTAACTCTTTTAGGCTTTAGGGATTCAAAGATCAGACCTCAGAGTTCAGTGCAGAGTACCAGGGACAGGTAAACAGATCCTGTATGCTGATAAGTTCATCTCTGCACTGTTTTCCAGTTTTAAATGCAAACACCTTCCATCTCCCTTTAAATATCCTTGATGAAACAGAACAATCTGAATCTGGGAACTGCACTGAATGGTTGCTTTTGCCCAGGGATGGTTGTTTGCTTGCTTGTTTTCCAAAACCATTATAGAAAAGACAGAATTTAAAATGCAGTCTTGATTACTCACTGCCTTCCATATGCCTAAGTAGAACAGGCAAAGCAAACCAAGAGAGGTTCCATGTAACAGACTTCCCTTGTTATCTATATGTAAATCCAGAGACCACAAATATTAAAACAAAAACAAACACTTCCTTCTCAAGAGAGGTTTAGGCAGGAAGCAAAATAAAACAAAACAACAGGATCCCCTCCTAAGTTAAGAGAAGAAATATGCTATCAACCAGCAAGAGATAACATGATAAAACTATATGGAAGAAGCTTCTTCCCTGTAAAAAAGAATATTATGAACCCACAGAGACTGTCAGCCTACACAAATATGAGCCAGATGCAGTCCCAGTGCTGAGAGGGAAAGTGAAAGCAGACACACGTCTTGACTCCTAACCCAGAAGCTATCTCCAATTAATAATTGCAAGGGAATTCCCCCCGCCCCCAAGGAGTATCACTGGGTACACAAACTATTCTTAAGTTCAAGCCACATGCCCAGCACAAAATGGCCAATACATAGCAAACTAAATGACTTTTTTTTTCCTCACAGATTTTTAGCACGTATAGTTTCTATTTTTGTGATTTGTATGGGATTTCTGTGTGTATCATAGTGTGTGTCCCTGGCCCTGTATACATTTACTGTGCTTTTTCTTTGGCTCTTCTTCATTTCTTTACTTTTTTATTTTCTTTCTTTTTTCCTTTTCTTTTCTTAAGTTTCCTATTCAAGTTTGTCTGCTTTATTTTATTATTATTATTATTACATGGCCATTTTTTTCCTAATAAGATAGAGAAGGTATGCATTTGGGAGAGAGAGAGAGAGAGTACATAGGAAAGAGGAGGAAGCAGTTGTGGTAGAGGAAACATAAATAGAAGATACATTATGAAAAAGAAAATCAGGCTTCAGAGATGGCCCCACAGTTAAAGGTACTGACTGTCCTTCCAGAGACCCTTGTTCAAATCCGGCATCCACTTGGCAGCCCACAATTGTCTATAACTCCAAGACCTGACTCTCAAAAAGACATACATGCAGGCAAAATATCAATGCACATAAAATAAAAGTATATAAATTAAAAAGAAAACAAATCCATGTTCAATAAAAAAGTTTAAACAATATTTTCTAACTTTAGTAATGTTAAAAAAAAAGCTGATAGGCAGATGTGGCTCACATTTTGAGTACATATTGCTTAACTCCAACAGAGGACAAGAGTTCAGTTTCCATAGCCCATGTCCTGCAGCTCAAAATTGCCTGTCATGCTTTCTCTCAGTGAGCTGATAATCTCCTCATGTTTTTGTGGACACCTCTATTTATGTGTTCATATGCACAGATACAGAGAGAAATGCACATAGCACACACAATGATTTTCAATATGTGCATAGGTGTGTTTTATTTGCAAAACCCAAGTAGGTCAGAAAAATAATCAATGGTTATAGGGAGGGAGGCTCTCTAGGGAGAGAGATAGAAATCAGTAAATAGGGGTTACTAAAGGGATAATAGAACAGGGCAGGTTAAACTGACTGATAACTGGAGGCCACCGTGGAGGAAGAAGAGGACTTACTAACTGTAAATGCCTTTTGCAACCTCATTAGCCATCAGGGAAATGCAAATCAAAACAACCCTGAGATTTCACCTCACACTCATCAGAATGGCCAAGATGAAAAACTCAAGTGACAACACATGCTGGAGAGGTGGAGAAAGAGGAACCCTCCTCCACTGCTGGTGGGAATGTAAACTGGTACAACCACTTTGGAAATCTATCTGGTGCTTTCTCTGACAATTAGGACTAGTGCTTCCTCAAGACCCAGCTATACCACTGTTAGGTATATACCCAAACTTTGCTCAAGTATACAAAAGGGAAACTTGCTCAACCATGTTTATAGCAGCTTTATTTGTAATAGCCAGAACCTGGAAACAACCCAGATGTCCATCAACGGAGGAATGGATACAGAAATTGTGGTACTTTTACACAATGGAATACTACTCAGCAA
>REGO01001222.1:52630-71579 GCA_010120015.1 Rhombomys opimus
GGACATGGGGTAAGATGATCAATCCTCATTTAGAAAGACATGGGATGTGCATTGAACGCATGACAGGAGTCTACTGAAGGCATCTGAAAGACTCTAACTAGCAGTGTTTTCAAAGCAGATACAAAGACTCATAACCAAACCTTTGGCAGAGTACAGGGAATCATATGAAAGAAGGGGAGTTAGTATGATGGGGAAAGGATAGAAGCTCCACAAAGACCCTGGGCACAGGGTCTTTTCTGAGATTGACATTCAACCAAGGACCACGTATGGATATAACCTAGAACCTCTGCTCAGATATAGTCCGTGGTAGCTCAATAGCCAATTGGTTTCCCATAGTAAGGGGAACAAGGACTATTTCTAACAGGAACTCAATGACTGGCTCTTTGACCTCCGCACCCCCCAAGGGAGGAGCAGTCCTGTTAGGCCACAGAGGAGGACTTTGCAGCCGGTCCTGAAGATGCCTGATAAAACAGGATCAGATGAATGGGGAGGAGGTCCCCCCCATCAGTAGACTTGGAAAGGGGCAGGGTGGAGATGAGGGAGGGAGGGTGGGGTTGGGAGGAAATGAAGGAGTGAGATACAGCTAGGATACAGAGTTAATAAAATGTAACTGATAAGAAAAAAATAAAATTAAAAAAAAGAAAACTCATATTGACACCTAGCATACTGTAGAAGTTTCCTAAACTTTCCTATACACACACACGTGCCAAAAATGATTTTGAAAATATTCTCCATGGAACTATGAATGACTCTGCTAGATGCAACAGTTTAGTAAACAGGAAGCTCACAATGCTAGATGTGTTACCACCTTTGAAGTTTTGGGGCAGTGTGGTCCTACAGATCTTCAAACAATACAGGTTACCGTTTGTCCTCAGTTACTTGACATCATCATCATCATTACCATCTTCATTTTACTACTGAAATTATAACTACATCAACCATCCCTTTTCTCCCCTTCCTCCAACTCTCTCACATACACCTTCTTCCTCTGTTTTAAATTCTAGGCCTTTTTTTCATGAATTATTATTTTATGCATATGAATTATATTCCTAAATGAGTTCTATTTTGAGCGATTATGTTTCAAATAATCTACTTTGTTTGTTACTGTAACAACTCTGTGGCAAGAAAACTTGAAGGAGGCAGCAGAATAATTTTTGTGAGCTTCCAAATAAAATATATCTATAATTTTCAGAAAAGTCAGGAGACATACTTTTGCTTCTATAAGCATCTTCTTGCATTTCTTTGATTTATCCATCTCAGCTGCTCCCCTGTCTTTTCTAAGTTTCTCTTCTAACACTTGTCACTCATTATCAGGCCCCAAACCTCTTCTATGTCTATTGCATATGGAGGGTGGGAAGGAAAGAGAAAGAAGATGTGTCACCTCAAAGATTTAAGGTATCTCTCTTCATAACCTCTTTTGTCTGGTAAAACCTGACTTCATTCTTATAATTCTTAGATCCAAGAAACAATGTTGTTTATAATATCAAATGTAGAGAGTATGTGGGTTCTATAATGATGATGAATTCAGAATTCAGATTTTCTCTTTAAGAAGCATTAGTACAAATTTGGAGATCCAGGAGGAACACACAGTGATAGACCCAAAGTAACCAAAGTTGTGATATGAGTGCTTAACATTAGAAAGTGTCGACCAGGTTGTGCTTTTTGACACTGACTGACCCAAATTTGCAGAAGACTTCAATTAGTGCATGCAATGACTAACCTTCCACAAATAGAGCTTTTCTAACCACAGCCAATCAGTATTGCTTTTTTGCTCTGGTATACTATATGACTGCAAATTAAAGCCAAACTCCATTGATCCTTGGATCAAGAACCTAGAGAAACCTATGATTATAATTTTCTTTCAGTGGTGCATATGTGAATGGCGGCCTTCAAGCCTAATGGGAGGATGAATAAAGATGACAATAAGAGAACACAATTTTATTTCAAACCACCACATTCCACTCCCTGGCCTTTATGACTCATTAACATATCATAAAGCAAAATTCATTTAGTCCAGCTTCAAAGTTCCCCATTTGACTATTTTCCAAATATAGGAAATATAACCTTTCTCTCATTTTGAAAATAAGTCAGCTTATAAAAAAAAAATAAAGATGTCCTATAATATGCAATACACAACATTTAAAGTCGCTGTGTAATGAAATTTTGAAATAGTAGATTCCGGAATCATTTCACTATAAATATGCAAAGATCATGCAGAATATTGCAGAACCCCCTAAAAAGTGTATTTTCTTAAGATTCATGTTTATTGTCAAAAATGATGGCAGTAATTATCATTATGAAAGCATAGTTTCCAAACTCATTAATACTTTTGTCATATAGAAAGTGCTTAATATATGCCAAGATATATGAAGTTATATTTTTCTTTCTCACTGTATATAAATATAATATATATATACATATACAACTATTCATATATAAATGTTTATCTAAAATGAATATATTATATAATTATATACTTATAAATATTCATCATTGGGATTGTAATTAATATCACATCAATATATTAGCCATCAGATATAGAATGTACATATGTATATATATATATATATATATATGTTAAGTGTTATTGTTGTTAGAGACATTTTTTTCAAGGTCAGTTTGGTTTTAATCCTAGATTTTAGAAAAATTATCAACACAGTTTTACTCTTAAACAAGTCTGCTCTATACTGTATTTCAGTGTACTGAAAAAAATATTAGGATCAAATATCTGCCAACTTTTAAAAATATAACAGAGTGCTTTCTTTTTATTCTATGACTGAATACGGTTCAGTTAAGATTACATGTCAGAGTAAATATTTGGAGAACATTCTGATGAAGTTGATGTAATGATAATTCCAGGATTTTTGTTGAAAGTTATAAATAAATCATAAAATATTCTAGGTAAATTATTCATGTATATTTACTTTAAATCTCACATTTGGCATATGTTATATTTTGTGATTTTCACTTATTCTGAAATCACAAAGATTTTTGCACATATTAATGATTTCTACAAATCTGTACTTCTATCTAATTCTTAGTGTTAATAATTTTAATGTATTTCATTAGTCATTTTTAGTTATTGGTAAACTTAAGAACATATGTGAAACAATTCAAAAGATTGCTACTGTTTTATTGAATATGTGCTTCCTACTTTGTTGAATTTTCCACTACTTTCTTACTTGCTTCTACCTAATTTGCTTAGGTTTAATGAACGTATTTGATATTTTTTCTTGTCTTTCAAATAATCTACATTTGAGCTTTTCCTTATTTATTTTTAATGGAATTAGAATTTTCTCATACATTATATCCTAAGTTATTCATTCCTGAATTTTTCCTATGTTTCTATGTTCTTATGTTCATACAGATCTGATATAAAGATGTCAGATAAGCTTTTTATGTAGTTACTGTCAGTTAGTCCAAATTTTTTTCTCATGTTTTTCTTCTCAGTTTTTTTTTTAACCTTTCGAAGGCTTCTATATTTTTTTAATCCAAAATATTCATCATATACACTGTTATGCCCTTGTTCCAACATCCTAAAAGCTCTTAAAAATAAAATTTTGCAACAAGTGTTGCAACCATCTGCTGCTACAAATGAAGTGGACGGCATGGGAAAGAACATATTTAATATACCGTAATTGTTATAGTATAGTGTTAGTCATGTGCACATGACTTCCAGTCCTACTTCTGTGTACTTTTCCTTCGGATATAAAATCAGGGAATATACGAAATACATTTACTTATCTTTGTGTTCGTGCTGCTCGTAATTATTAAACCTGGAGCAGTCAAATATTCTCCAAGAAGAGAAAGATTTCCAGCTATGTTGTAACCAAACAATACAAAACTAACAAATAATAAGGAAGGATAAGCTTCATATTTGTACAAGCCTTATAATTTTTTTAAATAAAATAAACTTGCTCAATTAATTTTATGTTTTATGATGCTACTCAGATGCTCCTTGTGATGGCTTGAATGAAAATGAACGCCATGATTCATGTATTAGACATTTTGTTGGCACTGTTTAAGGAAGTTTTGGAATGTTTAAGTCTTTGATCCCTCATCGGGAGGAGTAATCCCCTAGTTATGTTCTCTAAGACTTTATGTTCTCACCTGACATTCAGTTATCATTCTCTGCTTTGTATTTGTGATTGAAGATGTGATTTCTCATCTCTCTCCTCTGGCTTTGTACTGCTGTGTCTAAGCTCTTTTCTCCCAAGTTTCTTTGGTCACGGTTTATTATAACAGCAATAAAATAATAATAATAACAATAACAATAATAATAATTATTGTTATAATAGTAATATATTCCATGAAAAGACAAAAGGGCAACAATAAAGAACCAGGAAGTGTTTGACATTAGTGATGTTTACATGTGGCACAAGGAGCATTACTGTAAATGGACAGCAGGAAGTTGGATTTTTACCTAAAAAGCTCAAATTTTAAGATATAATTTAGTATTTGGATTAATATAGTCATTGTTTTATTTGAAATGTACATAAAATGTAAATTACAAGTCTTACCTTAAAAGTTTTAACATGGCAGAAAAACAGTTGAAAACAAATGAAACAAAGAAATGTTTAAAAAACCACTATACTTTTATAACCTTTCTGTTATTTTAAAAATACTTACTTTTTTCTACACATCTATGGCAAAATAGCAACCATAAAGGACAATGCTATATTCTCTGTCTCACTAAGACACAAGGCATACTTGTTTACTTGCATAACCAGACTATTATTAAAACATGAATAAAGATATTTGGATGTGAAAAAGAAGAAAAATGTTAAACAAAAATAGAACTAAGTCACTACAATGAACCATTGTTGGGTTTCAGGTGGAAGCCAAGAAAAGTCACTTAGGAGGCGCTTAAAAATGAAAGCCTGTAGCGTATTTTCCTATTCTTTACTATTAAGTACCTGAATAAAAGAAAGCCAGCAGATTACTTCCTGGTAGAAATTACACTTTCCTCCTTCTCAGCATAGTGTCTCACAAGCTTCTCCTGGTTGTGTTTCTTCCAACTTCACATTCCTCATTAAGATTTCTTTGAATATAAAAGGGAAATGCAACTATCGCCAGATTCTCTAACACATCCTGCTGAGATCTTTTCACTTAGAGTAGCACTTCCCTTCCTTCCACATCCTACCAAAGCACATTTTAATGTCATGTTTTTCTTTTTCCCTTCTGAATGAGATTAAGTCAGAAGACAGAAAAATCCACCTCAGAAAAAGAAGGAAAGAAAATAACGTTATCAATCCAAAGAAGACTTGGTCTAACATATGCCTTCAATGCAAACTATTACTTTCTTCCTCAAAGTCTGTGTTATGGAGGTATTAAAGGTATAGGCACAAAAGAAATGAAAAACTAAAAAAAAAAAAAATGTTGGTCACTTGCTAAAAAAAGATAAAGGGTAGCTAAAATGTATTCAGAATACTGTACTCAGAGAAAGGACCACCCTTAAACTCTGAGTTCTTCTGAAAATAAAGGTTGAAGGTTTTTCAATGGCTGAGAAAAGCTTACCAAAGTGATTCATCATTAGTATTTGTTAATTGACTTACCCAACCCTGATCCAGTTGAGGCTGCTTCCTACCTCAAATTTAGTGTTGCTGTATTTCTTGATATTATACTTTCAAAGACATGGCTTCATGATGTCTGAGAAAGGAAAATCTAGCTTTTAAAACTGTCAAGTGGCAGTCAGAAATATAGCACAATTGAACAAAGAAGCTATAGATTGTCACAAAGTTTCTGAATTAAATGAACTGATATAGTAGAAGTCAAGAACAGGTTGAACTGATCTGTGAGAACTTCCTGTTTAAACCCTTGGGATTCAAGAAGTACTGGTGCCAGAAAACCTTATAATAGTGACAGCGACAGCTGGGGCAGTAACAGACTTATGACATGCCAGGTAATCAAGACATGGATTCAGAGCCTCGTCTAAACAAAACATATGTTAGCCAATTCATTAATTCAGTTAGAAACAGTTGAATCTTGAACAGTAGTGCCAATAAGAGATATAAATGAAGAATGTCAATGTCCATGAATGACATAATATTTTATAGTAACTTATTGTTTACACAATGCCATCATCATGATATTCTGAGATATCTGTCTTCTTGTCCTACAGTGGCAGAAAGGGTACATCCATTATGTCCTGAATAGCATTAACCATAGTGTTATCTGAATTTTAGCCCTAATTTCCTTAAACTCTAGATGATATCCAGTTATACAAATTATAGCTAGCAAAAGATGAAAGTTGTTAAGTATTTAGATCTTGACAGGTTAATTAACCAGCAACTCATTTTCTTTCTGCTCATGGGCAGACCTCAGTAATTCATTTATCTGTCAAATCATATAGATCCAGTCTTCAAGTTTGTGTTCACTATATAAATAAAAGGTACATTTTATACTTGATTTAAAGACTATATGTAATCTATTATTTTTGTGTCTTTTTCCTTACTTAATTCAAAAAGATGGATGCAAGGAGAAAGACCAGCAACCCAAATCATCAAGGCCATATTAATTAAAGAAAGCAATTAATTAAAGCAAAGATTTTATTCACGTACATGGATGGCCTTCTTAAGAAAGAGTTTGGGAGGTCAGGATTTGATGTGAAGAAAACAAGGTTTTTATAGCTCAGTGGTAGGCATTTTCTAAACGGAGATTTAGGGGGCAAAATAGGTAGTGTTACAGGAGCAGAACATAAGTATAACAAGTTAGTTATAATGACCTCCTGAAACAAAGATGTAATTGCAAAGTGAGCTTAACAAGGTAATCATGACAGGATTGTCACAGGTGGTCAAAATAAGCTTTTAAAACACAGACAGTTTTGCAAGATGGTTATTATATTTTTTTGAAACAAAAATATAATTGCCATTTCCTAGAATAGGCAGTACAAAACCAATTGTAGTTAAGGATAAAGGTGGTACATAGTCAGATCTTTGAGAAACAGAGTTAGAATCATAAACATGAAGGAACCTATAGTTTGTCTTTATTATAAGATGGTTTTGGGGGCTAAGATGGAGGCAGGCTGGTAAATCAGTTTCCATTCTTTTCACTCTGACACTCCTTCTCTTGTTTTCTTTCTTTTTTTTCCAAGTTTTCTCTACTTTTTGTTTGACCCTATCCTATAATTTTATGTTACATTTTGGGTCCTTTTTGGTTACTTTTCTTTGTGTCCTTTTTGGGTCCTTTACACTTTCAGCATTATCATTGGATTATTGTGTTCCTGATTAAAATTCACTGTGCAGAAAGACAACATTAACTCTTTGAAATAAAGTGGAGGTTATCACACCTATTTTTTTTAATGTGAATCAAAAGTAAGTGATGCAGTAGATGCTACTCATTGGACTTACTTTCCATGCATCAACTAATTAAGTAGTTGTATAAAAATTAGGGGCTGAGATCTCACAAGACTTACACTAAGCCACCCTGGCACTGAAGGGCCCAAAGTAGAGGCAAAAGCAATATCTGACAGACACTAATTCTGGCATTTTAAATTTCAATTAAGAAAATGTAAATGCAAAGTCACAGAGCTGGCTGCCAAAACAAATCTTCAATAACATTCAATTAAAGCTAAACAAAAGTTGTGTTTACTTCTTTCCATTTGGAGTCTACAACTAAAAAGTGACAGTGGCACTGAAATTTGGGGTCCCTGGTTTCAGAGAGGTCAATAAGACACAGTCAAAATTCTATCTACCTGAAAGAAATCAAACTCTTAATAGCTTGGTTCTGTTAATAAAACTACAACCCAGAAATTGGTGTAAATATGAGGAACTAGCAGGAGAAGCAAAGAATATGAAAATTGAAGACAGAGCCAGTTAAGACAGCTTAAACAACTGGAAAATTCATGTTTGGATTTAATAAACTGGATATAAAGATAAGTATATAGTGTTGTAAATTAATTAATTAATTAATTAATTTCCATTTATTCACTTTGTATGCCAGCTGCAGCCTCCCTTGCCTCATCCCAGCCCCATCTACCCTCCCTCTTCTACCCCTATGCCCTCCCCTAGTCCTGTGATAGGGGAGGACCTTCTTCCCTTCTATCTGACCCTAGCCTATCAGGTCTCATCAAGGCTGGCTGCATCATCTTGCTCTGTGGTCTGGCAAGCCTGCATTTCCTCAAGGGGAGGTGATCAAAGAGCCAGTCACTGAGTTCATGTCAGAGACAGCCCTCTATCCCTTACTAGAGTTCCAGGAGGACTTCAGGGACCAATACTCCAACCAAGGACCATGCATGGAGAGGACCTAGACTCCCCTGTTCAGATGAAGCCCATAAGCTGCTCAGTTTCTAAGTGGGTTCCATAGTAAGAGGTATATGGTGGTTTTAAATATTAAAAAATCAAATAAAACTGTTCATCTGTTTACATATATTTTGATACTTTTATATAATCTGAGCATTATTCCAGGATGTACTTAAGCATGCATAATACCCTTTTGGATAAAAGTTTATAAAGTACACATGGACTGTACATCTGCAAAATCTGAGAACACAGACGTATGATGATCTATATTTTAGAGAGAAGTTGGAGTTTATGAGAGTTTTTAACATGAAAATACAAGCATGTGTATGTGTGTTTGTGTGTTTGTGTGTTTGAGAAAGAGAGAGGTTGGAGAAAGGTTGAGAGCTAGCAAGAGAGAGTGACAGTGGAGAGAGAAAGAAAGATTGAGAGGGAAAAAAAGAAATCCAATGATGTTTTTAATTAAAGTATTATTTTTATTTTGAGCAGTAGATATATATGCTGTATTTGTTTACACATAATTTCTACTAAAAGATTCACAGCTTTCAACTTACAGTTCAGTGTTCAATAATCCATCTTACTTTACCTTCCCCCCCCCATTCTCCTGTGTTTTCTTGACATGCTGCTAAGCAAACTGCTCATATTTTTTCAGATTCAATCAATTTAAATAAAATTAATAACTGATAGACATCTCACTGTAAAAATTAATTACATATTTGAGAAGATGCTCTTACCCTAGTGTCTTTAAATGTATCTTGAGAAGCAATTAACTGCCCGAGGTGAATTTAAAATATAAATTTGAAGAAAAAGAATAAAGCTAGGGAAAAAGTATCAAATATCTAGACATAATTACCACTAATCAATGTAGATCTTTAAATATGTAATATTCAAAAGGTTTAGAACTTTCAACATTTCCTATTTCTGCTTTTGACTTATAATTATTTAATATTGGGTATTGATTGTTGAAGGTGTGTTAAAACTATCATTAGCATAAGCTCTTCATGAAACCAAATACAGTGTCAAAACATTTACAGAATAAAATTAGGGTGCCTAGAGTGTTTGTTGCAAAACAACATTGGATTTTTAGGTGAAGGTATCTGAAGATGTTAGAAAGAGAAGTGATATGTGAATCATCACTTTAGAAGAAGAAGACCATGGCGTTAAAAATTCTTGTGCAGAAATGAATGTCGGTGTTTTAAATTTATTCAAACATTAACATACCAATGCTTTAATAATGACTTGGGAGAACTTCGCTGTCATTCAATATATCAACTTTGCTTTATCATAAAACTGATATGATATCATTATTTTCCAATGAATGTTCATTCTTGTTTGCTTCCTTGAATTAAGTAACCTAATAAAATTTCAGTTGCTTACCATAATGAATTATAACTTAAGAAACATATGATGTTCCCTCTATCAAAAAATAATCGCATAATGATATTTTTCTGATTAAAATATTTGTTTACTGAATTATGTCACATTTCCAATAGCTGTATTATTAGCAGTGCATTAAAAAAGGTTTAGTATAGTCCAAAATAATGTAAATCTAAATACAGATAAGATTTTAATGAAAGGATGAATCTTATATAATTATGTATAATTTATTCTGCTATATATTATATATATAATAGCATATATTAAGATATAATTAATTGAAAGTATCTCTTGCTTTCTGGCTATGATTTTAAGCCATTCATACCTGTCTTTAAAATAAAGATACATATATGGAAAGTTATTATATGCCAATGATATTTTAACGCAGTAATTTAAATTCTCTGTATTTTAACAAGTATAAAATATTAACCAAAATAAGAGCCTTTTAAAGTAGATGAACAATCTAGAATATACAAGGGCTTTCTCTTTCAAACCCTAGATATGCTGACATGGCTAATTAAACCATCAATTGCCTGCTCAACAATTAATTACTATCCAGCATTATTGTGCTTTCAGTCATGGCTAGAGAGTGCTCCCTTAAGCTTTGTACATAAACCTGTGAGTAAATATTTAACAGTAAATGAGACTGAAGGTATACATGACACATGCCGACATTTTATTACAGAATACTATAAATACGTTTATATCATTTCAATAGAGAAATGTAGAAGAATAAAGTTTTTAAAAAAAGAAATAATAAGGTAGATACATACTAGATAAAATATTTAAAATAAAATGTAAAAATACAGCATTACTTGGGACAATCAATTTTGTATTTGTTTTCTATATCAAACAATTTAGTAAATAAATATCTTTTGATAATGTTATCTTCTGTAGAAAGCACTGATAAAGGTAAAAACAGAGAAATGTCACTTATCCCTATGGTTTCTGTGGACTCCTTAGAGAGAAATATATTAATAAAGAAAAACATTTCAGATTTTCATGCAACAGAACAAAGGAGCCAACTAATCTGATTAAACGTGTTTAAGAAGCAAGCTGTCCATGTTGAGACCTGAAGGAATGAGTAAAGGGTGTGCAGGAAGAATTAGAACTGACCTTCTACTTAGAAGGAGTAGGAAAATATGTACACAAACATCCCCACGCAGATCTCAATGAATGTTTAGAGTGAGCATTTCAAGGGAGTAAAAGATATTCTTGTTATATTACATACCTTCTACAGTCTTTTCATGCGCTCCCAGAAATCTGGTCACAACTCCAAGCAGCTCTCTCTGGGATATAAAATTGTGGACTTGCGATCTCCCATTCCTTTAAAACAATGAGCATGTTCAAGACAATTTTGAATTATATTTAATCTTCGTAAAGCTGACAAATAAAATTGTTATCAATTAAAAAAAGAAAGCATATTAACAGTAAGAAACCATGGTGACTGAATGAGAGTTGATTCCCCATTGATTCATATAATTAAATCTTTGATACATAGTGGAGAGGTTTGGGAAGCATTAGCAGGTGTTGTATTGTTGGAGTATGTGTGTCACTGGATGGTGAGATTTTGAGGTTTCAATAACCAACAGTGTTCTGGATAATGTTATGTCAATTTGAAACAAGATAAATTCACCTAAGAGAAGGGAACATCAGTTTTAAAAATGCCGCCATGTATGAGGCTGTAGGCAAGCTGGTAGGGTATTTTATTTTATCTTTTAATAATGCATAGAGCAGGATCAAACACATTGTGAGTGGTGCCATCCCTGGGCAGGCAGGATCAAACACATTGTGAGTGGTGCCATCCCTGGGCAGGCGGTTCTGTGTAAAAGAAACTTCTATTTGCATGTTTCAATTGTCTGGGGGGCTAACTGCCTCTGTACCTTAACCTAAGCCTAGTCCTATAAGCTTCCAGACTCCATACAATCTAACATAGGCCTAAAATATTTTCAGCCTCTGAGACTTATTCCTTAATAAGCTCACTCTTTCTTGTTTTTACTGAGCTCTGGGATGGCTGGTTAAACTCAGCTGTTTTGGTTGGTTGATCTCCTCTCCCAGGTAACTTATTCAATCTGGCTTTTCTCCCAGACTTTGAATTGCTCTGCTTGGCTTCAAACTACTTCCAGCAATCTGCTCTAACCTCCCAGCTCCTTCTACTTCTCTGGTTTGTTTGTTTGTTTGTTTGATCCTTGTGGAGCTACTGTCCTCTCCAGGTCTGATAAGCTAGGATCAGATGGAAGGGGAGGAGGACCTCTTCTATCAGTGGACTTAGAGAGGGGCAGGGAGGAGATGAGGGAGGAAAGGTGGGATTGGGAGAGAATGAGGGACGGGGCTACAGATGGGATACAAAGTAAATAAACTGTAACTAATATAAAAAAATAAAAATTTAATTAAAAAAAGAAAAGAAAACTAGAGTGGGTATGCTAATTCCATGTAGAAAAAAGATTTAAACATGTTTGTTAGCTTGTCCAATATTAAGAGCATAAATAGTCACAATTATCAAAACACAGTTTAGAATATCATCTCATGTTAACATACATACCAATTCTTTTTGGTCCCTGTGAACACACTTTTTTTTAAATTTATTTTTATTTTTTATTTTTTCTTATTTTTCTTATTAGTTACATTTTGTTAACTCTGTATCGCGCTCCCTCCTTCCCTCTCAATCCGACCCTCCCTCCCTCATCTCCTTCCTGCCCTTTTCCAAGTCCACTGATAGGGGAGGACCTCCTCCCCTTTCATCTGACCCTGTTTTATCAGGTATCTTCAGGACTGGCTGCAAATACCTCCTTTGTAGCCTAACAGGACTGCTCCTCCCTTGGGGGTTGGGAGGTCAAAGAGCCAGCCATTGGGTTCCTGTTAGACCTTGAGCTTGTTTGGAGGTTCTAGCAGGGGAGCGCAGCTACTCGTATACCCTTGACCGAAGACCGGTCCTCCTCTATTCGGGGAAGGTCGTCCTCTTCTACCGAGCGCGCAGCTTCGGGAGGGACGCACATGGAGCGGTGAGGGAGGAAGGGGACACCCGCCTAGCCAGCCAGATCAGCCGAATCAACCCTGGCGATCAATGGGGTGATAGATGTCGCAGCCAGATCGACCTCACATAAGCCTTGTTCCCCTTACTATGGGAAACCAATTGGTTACTGAGCTACCACGGGCTATATCCGAGCAGAGGTTCTAGGTTATATCCATACATGGTCCTTGGTTGAGTGTCAGTTTCAGAAAAGACCCTGTGCCCAGATATATTTGGTCCTTGTGGAGCTCCTATCCTTTCCACATCATACTAACTGTCCTTCTTTCATAGGATTCCCTGTACTCTGCTGAAGGTTTGGTTTTGAGTCTTGGTATCTGCTTTGAAACACTGCTAAGTAGTCTTTCAGATGCCTTCTGCGGTAGACTCCTGTCATACATTCAATGCACATCCCATTTGTCTTTCTAAATGAGGATTGATCATCTTACCCTGTGAACACACTTTTGAAAAAAAATAAATTATCAAATTAGTGGAAGCTTTACTTCAGGAATCTTTTGACTCCATTTCTAGAAAAGAAAAATGAGAAAAAGACAAAAAAAATTACTTCTTTTTTTTTTTTTTTTTTTTTTTCTCTGAGGATTGTATAGAAGATCAGCATTCTGCTTTCAATAATTCAAAATGAGCCATAGAGCAAATAGTTTTTTCCTATCTAGAACTCTCTCACAAGCTGAAGATTCTCTAGGTCAGAAAGATGATTAGGCCTTTCCATTAAATTACCTGTGGGGTTGTCCTATATGAAGTGAAATACAGAGAAAGAATCAGAAGGATGGAAGTGATGCTAGATAAAATGACTATTACATATAATTATTTACTTCACTAGAGAGAATTGTTTTCTTCATAAGCCTGTTTTTTTATTTTTATTTTTATTAATTACACTTTATTCTCTTTGTATCCCCCCATAAGCCCCTCCATCCTCCCCTCCGGATCCCACCCTCCCACCCCCTTCTTCCACTGATAGGGGAGTTCCTCCTCTCCTTCCTTCAAAGCAGATGGTGAGACTTATGGCCAACTGTTGGGCAATGTGCATGAACTCTTATGAAAGAAGAGGGAAACAGTAAGATCTGAAGAGGACACAAACTCCACAAGGAGAGCAACAGAACAAGAAATTTGAACACAGGGGTCTTCCCAGAGACTCATACTCCAACCAAGTACCGTGCAAGGAGATAACCTAGAACCCCTGCACAGATGTAGCCCATGGCAGTTTAGTGTCCAAGTGGGTTACATAGTAATGGAAAGAGGGACTGCCTCTGACATTATCTGATTGGCCTGCTCTTTGATCACCTCCCCCTGAGGGGGGAGCAGCATTACCAGGCCACAGAAGATGACAATGCATCCACTCCTGATGAGATCTGATAGACTAAGCCTGTTTTTTTAACCTACTATATCTATGCCAAATATAAGACAGATAGGGAAATAAAACTTAAAGAGCTTTAAATATGCATGTACTCATGTAATCTGAAGAATTCTTCAGATAGATTAGAAGTATCAGTGTTTGATTTCTTAAATTACTAAATAATTATATCTGTACATATATTTAATTGAGAGAGATAAAGTGGAATGTTGATATATGTTTATATTATAGAATAATTAAATCTAATTAACAACTTAATCACCTAAATATCTATTATGTTTCATGATGTGAATATCTAAAAGCTACATTTGAATAATTTTAAAGTAAAACTTCTATATTAGAAAACTAAGAGTTGTTTTACATTTTAATCTCCACAGGAAAAACATAATAACTGAATACAATCCTTACCAAAGTAAAAACTGACTGACATAGTCTTTGTTTATAAATGATTCCAGCATATTAATAAAAATTTGTTAAGATGCTGGTAAGTTTTATTTTTATTAAATTTCTTACATATTAAAAATAATGACATATGTTCACTTTTTTAAATTGAAAACATTGTACCATTAGCAGCAAATCTATGGTAAAAATAGTCAGAAGCTAAAAGAAGCAGTGTTTTTTTTCCCAATTATTTAATGTTTACTTACAGATAAAATGGATGGAGATGTCCTTAAATTCCTCATTCTTGCTTTGCCTGTTGAATAGTAAGAATACATTAAATTTTATGAGCTTTAAAATGAGACTGGATACAGAAGGTGGAGCAACTTTTTCTCATCACAGTACATCAGGGTCTGAAGTGAAGGATGTCAAAAAGTTGTTCATCTTAGAGTGTCATTGTCTCCCAGAATGATTGCACACTATTGAATGGGGTTGACACTGATCATGACAGAAAATGTGGGTGAAAATTCTGGAATCATTTTCCATTGAGAGGCTTTCCAAAAAACAATAACAACAAAAAGGCTTATTTTCAATTCCAAACATATAAACAATAGTAATAAATGTCATAAGAATATATTCAGAGGTATTTTATTTCTGTTTTTGAAAAACAATATGCCCTTCCAACCATGTCAGTTTTTCTCTTATTAACATTAAAGGTTAGTTTGAACCTCTCTACTTATGTAACACTGAAGCTTATCTTCTCATCGTTAATCCATTTTATTATGTGTCCATTTAAGAGGACAATAAAATGGGAATCTACAACACCACTCACAATTGTGGGAAATTAAAATTAAAACTTACACATAATTAACTTCAGGAATTTTCTAGTAAGTACTTTCTGGAAGCCATTGACCATCTGTAACAGAAAATGCTTGGAGAAGAAAAAAACACCACTGATGATATTGCTCAGGATGCAGGTTTTTTGTTTTTTTTTTTTTACTTTGCTTTTGCTTTATTTAGTAATTTTTAAAGGTCAGGTTTCATAAGACCATATACATGCATTTTGTTTTATAAACAGATTTTTGGAAGATCACATTTTAATATTTATAATATGATAAAATATGTTGCTTTCAGGCCACTCAGAGAAAAACAGCTTAATAATTTAAAAGAAAAACTCTTAAAATATTTCTAAAATAAAAAAATAATGATAAGAAAACAAAACAGACTTTAGTATATAAGGAAATAAAAAACAAAGAGTTCTTGAGAAAGATAACTCAAAATTATCAACAATAAGCAAAACTCTCAATATTCAGTTATGTTTTCTCTACAACTTTCATAAATCACAGATAACTGTAGTTTCTGAATTGTTTAAATAGTGTGATGATTGAAAATGCCCATTTTACCAATAAAAACAGCCCAAAGACCAAGGAAAGAATCAATAAAATGCCCGTAAAATGCTACTGAAGCAAACTGTATTTCAAATGAAATCGCTAGCAAAATTTAATGTTTTTGCTTTAACTAAGACATCAAGATCTCAGATTTGCACCATCTGCTCTGTTTGGTTGAGTTACTTGGAAATACTGCAGAGAAATTCAATAACATGGCTTTGTCTTTGCTAAGATTTGTCACTCTGTAAATACTTTCCTGCCACTTCCTACAATCCAGCCTGATGGTTGACAGCACGACAAAGTTTGTCTCTAATTTGGAATGTTGCTTTCTATTTTTCCAACAAATATTTAGGGATTTTATTTTTCTCCATTACTGAAAAATAAAGTAGAATTATATTGATACGTAAACACTGGATTCTTATATTGATGATGATTTTATTTAAAAAAGTAGAGAAAAAAATGCTTCTATAAATTAGTCACAGCTAAGTATGATTTTCAAAAGATATAATTATAAGCCAATCGTGAAACCAACTACTGAAATTTAACAGTTTCATTTTATCTCTTTACTAATTTTTCAAGAGCATATGGAATACCTTCTGTAGTAGTTGTATCGTTATGTTTTAATTATACACTGAATTTACACTACAAAATTCTCCTTGGTACTTTGACACATAGCATTGAAGAGCCTCAGATAGACTGACAGTATGTATATATAGAATTCTCGATCCATTTCTATAATATATATGCATATATATATATTTAATGTATGTTTTTAAGCAAACATATTTTAATGCACTAATTACGATGGATAACAAAAAGATTTTATTAATAATACTAAAACAGTAAACTTAAACTTCTCAATTCACTCCAGTGCTCTAGGTTTTCCTACATGTTAATTTTTCAGCTTGTATATGCAACTATAGCAGTAGTAGTCTTCTACATATATTGTCAAAATATTTAGATATTTTATTATGTTTATTAAATACAAACACAGTAAGTGCTGCAGTGTTTGTTTCTTGTGATCTGACTCATGTTCCTGTGCATGGAAGGTGACCTTTGAGTCATATTAATGAGATATATTCTTCATAATATTTAATTATTAAAAAACAATGCATGAATGGGCATATTCTTGGAATCTTTTTGTTCTATATCTATTTTTGTGCTTGAGATATTTTACTAGGTTATATAGAAATGTTTCAGGCTATGTCAGTGTTTATATACGAATGCAATTTGTACTGTGTCTTTTTAGTTTACTAATGTACCAATATAATTTGGATATGTTGTGCTTCAGGCTTTTCCACATTTATACTGTTGTCTCAATGTGGTCACTTAGTTCTCTAGGACACTTGCAAGTTAATTCAAATGATGATATATATATATGGTGATGAGACCTGATATATATATATATATTCAGAATAAAGCAAGACAAAGCGATATTTTGGGTGTTTTTTAACGCAAAAAATACAAATTTGCATATATGAGTATTTTTTTCTTATTAGCAATGTATATATTATACAAAGCAAATGAATTATTTTTATGTACCTTAAGTGTACATATTTCAAAAAATAGCTTGATTTAATCATTCGATAATAATTCAAAGCATCAAAGTTTATGAGAACATTTGAGATGAAAAACAGAGAACTGAACAGTGGAAACTGCCAAGTGAAAGGCTTTCTTTAAAACCATGTTTATGTATGCCATTTTTTAAATTGGATTACTTGATTTGTTGCTGTTGAACTTCTCCAGTTCTTTATATATTCTGGAAATTAACCCTAGCAGATACAGGGTTGGTGAAGATCCTTTCCCAATCTGAAGGCTGTCTTTTTGTTCTTTTTGTCCTTTGTTTTACAGAAGCTTTCCAGTTTCATGAGGTCCCATTTATTGATTGTTGATCATATAGCCTGTGCTGTTCTGTTCAGGAAGTTTTCTCCTATGCCAATCAGTTCAAGCCTCTTCCCCACATTTTCTTCCAACAGGTTAGTGTGTCCGTTTTTATATTGAGGTCTTTGATCCACTTTGATTTTAGTTTTATACAGGGTGATAAGTATGGATCTATTTGCATTTTTCTACATGTAGATATCCAGTTAGTCCAGCACCATTTGTTTAAGATGCTATCTTTCTTCCATTGTATGGTTTTGGCATCTTTGTCAAACATCAGGTGTCCATAAGAGTGTGGGTTTATTTCTGGGTCTTCTATTCGATTCCACTGATCTACCATTCTGTTTCTATGCCAATACCATGCAGTTTTTATTACTGTTGCTCTATAGTACAGCTTGACATCAGGGATGGAGATACCTCCAGAAGATCTTTTATTGTAGAGGATTGTTTTAGCAATGCTGGGTTTCTTATTATTCCATATGAAGTTGAGAATTTTTCTTTAAAGGTCTGTAAGGAATCGTGTTGGTAATTTGATGGGAATTGCATTGAATCTGTACATCACTTTTGGTAAAATGGCCATTTTTATTATGTTAATCCCACCAATCCATGAGCATGGGAGATCTTTGCCTCTTCTAATTCTTTCTTCAGAGACTGAAAGTTTGTTTTTTGTTTGTTTGTTTGTTTGTTTTGTTTTGTTTTTCATACAAGTTTTTGACTTGCTTGGTTAGAGTTACACCAATGTGCTTTATGTCCTTTTTGGCTATTGTGAAGGGTGTTGTTTCTCTAATTTCTTTCTCAACCCTTTTGTCTTTTATATACAAAAGGGCTACTGATTTTTTTGAGTTGGTTTCATATCCAGCCACTTTGCTGAAGATGTTTATCAGCTGTAGGTTTTCCCTTGTAGAATGAAATTTGCATGCAAATTGTGGGATCTAGAAAAGATTATCCTGAGTGATGTATCCCAGAAGCAGAGAGACACACATGGTACATACTGACTTATAAGTGTATGTTAGACATATAATATATGATAATAATAATAAAATTTGTAAATCTAAGGAAGCTAATCAAGAAGGAGGACCCTGGGTAAGATGCTCAGTCTTAACTAACTCCCCTTCTTTCTTATGATTCCCTGTACTCTGCCAAAGGTTTGGTCATGAGTCTTTGCTTTGAAATCACTGCTAGTTAGAGGCTTTCAGATGCGTTAGTCTGATGGGGAAAGGATAGGAGCTCCACAAAGACCAAATATATCTGGGCACAGGGTCTTTTCTGAAACTGACTTTCAACCAAGGACCATGTATGGATATAACCTAGA
>REGO01001222.1:72720-85853 GCA_010120015.1 Rhombomys opimus
TATATATATATATATATATATATACATATATATATATATACATATATATAACAACTGTGCACAGGTTTCTAACAGACACACACTGGCAATGTTGACCTGCACTCAGTAAAGTAACAGTCTTAACTCTGTCTCATCTGTATGAGAAAAGAACTCCATCAAGTGAATAACAGGATGGTATTTCCCCCAACACTGACATTACATGAAAAGGCTGACAGGTAAGAAAGATGGAAGAGCACGTGTACAATAAAATAAGTGTATATACACACAAAGATAGGCATTTCTTAGAATAAACTGTTCACGAGAATTCCATAAGGAGAGAGTTGAAGGACACATACAGACAGCATTTCATAATGTTCTCTCCTCCTGTGAAAGATTTTGCTGTTGTATAAATTAAACTGAGTATTATATTACCCTTTAAAAATGATCTGTCGTGAATTATGGGAGATTGTTGTTCAGATTAGGTGGTTCTGTATTTGCCACAATGCAGCTTGAAGCACAAGGAAGGATTCCACAATGCATAGCAATCCCAGTGTTCCAGTGTCCTGCTAAGTACTTGTTAAACTGCAAAATTACATGTCTCATTTCCAATTTGACATACATTTCTAGAAAACAGGCCATTGCTTACAGTAGCATCTGCTTGATGGTATATATTGAGACTTCCTTTGACATATTTTTTGTTCTTTTTTTAATTTTTATTTTTTTAATATTAGTTACAGTTTGTTAACTTTGTATCCCTGCTGTATCCGACTCCCTCATTCCCTCCTAATCCCACCCTCCCACCCTCATCTCTTCCCTGCCCCTTTCCAAGTCCACTGATAAGATAGAACCTCCTCCCCTTACATCTGCTACTGGTTTATCAGGTGTCTTCAGGACTGGCTACAAAGTCCTCCTCTGTGGCCTAGCAAGGCTGCTCCTCCTTGGGGGCGGGATGGTCAAAGAGCCCGCCATCAAGTTCATGTCAGAAACAGTCCCTGTTCCCCTTATTAGGGTACCCACTTGGATACTGAGTTACCAAGGGCTACATCTGAGCAGGGGCTCTTGGTTGCATCCGTACATGGTCCTTGTTTGGGGAAACAGTCTCATAAAAGACCCCTGTGCCCAGATATATTTGGTCCTTGTGGAACTCCTGTCCTCTCCAGGTCATATTAACTCTCCTCCCCTTTTTTTTGATTCCCTGCATTCTGCCAGGGGTTTGGTTATGATTCTTAATATCTGCTTTAATACACTGCTAGAGTCTTTCAGAGGCCCTCTGTGGTAGGCTCCTGTCCTGTTACTTCTTTGCTCCTACATCCAATGTCCATCCATTTGTTTTTCTAAGTGAGGGTTGATCATCTAACCCTGGGTCCTCTTTCTGGTTTATCTTCTTTAGGTGGATAGATTTCAGTATATTTATCCTATCTTATATGTCTATCTAAGTGAGTATATACCATCTGTGTCTTTCTGCTTTTGGGATACCTCACTCAGGATGATCGTTTCTAGGTCCCACCATTTGCCTACAAATTTCATGATTTCCTCGTTTTTTAATTGCTGAGTAGTATTCCATTGTGTAAAAGTACCACAGTTTCTGTATCCATTCCTCAACTGAGGGACATCTGGGTTGTTTCCAGGTTCTGGCTATTGCGAATAAAGCTCCTACAAACATTGTTGAGCAAATGTCCTTGTACTTTCAGTTAGTAAAGCATGAAGTACCGATAAGTTTATTTCACTATGGTTTGATTTTGAGACTCTAATCAGCTTGTGACTTCTTAAGAGAATTCAAAATCTACCAAAGCTGTGCTAACTTTATGTATTAATAAATTTTCCATAAAATGTAATAAACTGAACTGCAATATGCATTCAGAAATTATAAACATATATTACTCTTGCTTTGAAATTTGACATATGTTGAAAGCATTGTTTTGTTATTAAATAGTAGGATAAGGGCTTCCTCAAGATGTAAGGTAATTTTTATTCTATGAGAATAAAAGAGAATGTTAGTAGCCAAAAAGGTAACCACACAGGCACACTGGTGGAAATTTTGTACCAACATCATAAACATTAAATGATAGGACTAGAGAGATGGTTCAGTGGTTATGAGTACGTATTATTCACCAATGAATGTAACTGCATTTCCAGAGGAATTAACTTCCTCCCAATGGCAGCCATAGCCCTATACTCATGTGTCCACACACCCCATACATACCACACATATACACAAGTATAAAAGTTCAACATTCCTTACGATTATTATTCAGTGACTCTTAAATATAAATGTAGGTAATGGTAAACTAGTTGGTATTGTGAGCTAACTTTAAAGTATATGGATCTAACATTGACTTGTCATAAGATATAACTGTTCAGAAAAAATATATCTGTCAAAATTATTAAGTCAGTATTGAATACAGTAATACAGAAAGATTAGATATATGAAATATACTTATTTTTACTCATTTAATGAAAATTTTTAATGTTCCCTATTAAATGGATTGAAATGATTTATAATTAGAGACAATTAAAGGGAGAGACAATATATTATGATTATAAAGAGAAAGACCTTTAGTTCTCCAAAGCAAGTCTTTAGCTTTGTCTTTAAAAAATGCAAATAGAAGGGCAACTAAACGCATCATTTTTACCTCAAGTCTAGAAGCACAGGAAAGAGTGAGTAAGTAACCTAAGATAATACTATACACAAGAATGTTTATAAATCCTAATGCCATTGTAATACTTTATATAAATTGTTAGGTGTGCTATGTATAAATTAAATATGTAATTTTATCTAAGCAATGTAATATAATAATACATTATTATTTCTGATATTTGAATGTAATTATTTGTGATATACTAACTTGAAGTCTAAATTTAAGTAAAATTTAATATGATCGTTGTTTTATAAATAAGAAAAATAATCATGAAAAGAAATATTTATGAAATAGAGATTAAAAATATTCATTTTTCAGCTTGCTCTATTCATATAATGTTCTTCATTGAAAAGCAGGACATCTATTTGTACTGTCTTCTTTAATTTAGAGATATGTGTTATTGATTACTTTAAAATTTTTTGCTAAATAATAAATACTAATACTGATTTATTGTCACTAAAGATGCCAGAAAATTTCTCCTACTGACAGAAAATGCCACAGACTTAGAATAAGTAAGAAACATATTGAACCTTTCAATAACAGAAAACAATTTCAAAGGTACTATATAGCATCTTATGAAAAATGAAAGGAATATATTTTATTATCATATTTTTATGAAAGCATTGATTTTATAGATTAAAATCTAATACATACTTTAAGTTATCAAGTTATATTGAAAACAAAAATAAACCTATAGTAAACTTTCATCTTGTCATACACATTTTCAATTTTTTTATTGAAAATTTGAAACAACAGATAAATGCATTCAGTTAAAAGCAAGTTGAATCTCAAAATGAATATCCACACTTACTGAGTTCATGCATGTTTCACTAGAAATACTTCATATAATTAGTAATCCTTGTTTCTCATTCTTTGTCCCAATGTATTAGCCATTGTACCTGAATGTTTGGCAATATTATAACCAAGCTACACATTATTTATTAAGAAAAATCACTTAGACTTTCTCTATTCAAAATTAATTAAATTGGATTTCCTTCATTTAAGGGATGATACTCATTGCTTATAGTAGGACAACAAATGAAGACATATATGAAACTGAAACACAGTAATCCCTAATTTAGATAAAGAAACATTTTGACAGTTCTGCTAATTTTAGCTTTCACAACAAAGAGCACTTTCCAGGCTGTCTCCAGGAGAGAACTGACAGTGGATCCTGAGTTGAGTAGATGGAACAAGGCTGGGAATTTCGTGGGACTGTAGAATTGTGAGTCAGTCTCCTCTGAAGCATTCTGAGGAGCACTTACCAGTAAAAGGATGAAACAGATTGTGAAAGAATGAGGGATAGAACAAATTCAAAAGAAACAGAAGGAACACTTTGTGTTCCCCCCAAACAGATAACATGATTGGTACCACTCGCAACACAAAATCCTCATAGGTCCATGGGACATTTGGAAACAGAACTACGAAAAATAGTGGAGTGGTCGTGAGATGGATGAACTATAAAGCAATTGTCTTTTCATCAGGGCATATTTTTCACAAGAGAGTGTTTGGCAATTTCCCAAAGATTGCTGGTTGTAAAAATTTAGTTGCTGTGATAGGTACAAGATAGAATGTTGTCACTCTTTAAAAGTGAAGGCCTAGCCTCACACAGAGACAGTGAAGTGCTGTGGCTGGATGTGTCAACAGCCATATGATTTAGAAGCATGGCTCCAGGTCTCGTCACGACTGGCTGCTATGTAGTCCTCTGTTGTCCTTATTGTAGGCCTGGTAATGCCACAGAGGAAGACAATGGAGCCAGTCCTCCTGCACCCTGATAGGCTAGGGTCAAAGGGAAAAGGAGGAAGACCTCCCTTATTAGCGGACTGTGAGAGGGGCGTGGGAGGAGATGAGGGAGTGAGGATGGGACTGGAAGTGGATTAAGGAAAGAGCTATAGCTAGACTACAAATTGAATGAACTATAATCAAAAATAAAATAATTTAAAATAAATGAAAAAAAAAGAAGCCTGGCTCCTGACTAAATACTATTGAACTACTATCAGACATATCATAGGAGAGACTTGAAAACATTATTTCTAAGTAGTGAAATAGCCTTCTAAAATGAAGATATGGGACATTTATTAAAATATTATAATAGAGTAACAATGGTAAAGGCAAAAGCGATGTTCTCACAGAAAACTATTCAAGTGAGAAGACTGGAGTAACTGGAAAATAGTGGTGAAAAACAATTGGTAATCCCAGAATTCTTTGAAAACGAAGGAGAGAAAAAAGCATTTCAAATCCACGAAATTTGATTGTACCATGAGTAAAACACCTATCTTGCTCTACATAAATCCTGTGTACAATATTTCAGGTATAACAAGGGAATTATGAGGCTCTGTTCCTGTGGGAAAGCACTCTGTCCTCGCAAGAGAGTAGTGTTATCAGTTTCTAGAGGGAAGTACAAGCAAACGCAGAGGTCCTCACAACACAGTATAATCTCATTACTAGTTCTAGAACCACCACTTAGAATTTTCCTTCATCCGATCATTGGAAAGACTTCCATATAAAGACACCTTACACTTTTCCTCAGTGGTCTTTATTTTCATTCCTCACTCTTCTTCAACAGTCAGGTTTATTTAGTTCAAAAATACCTTTAATTTATGCTTGTGAGCCTAGCCTTTAACTGCTGAGCCTTCTCTCCAGCATAGGTGAAAAGAAGGAGGGAGGATAAGAATGGGAGGAGTCGAGGGAAGGAGCAACAGCTGAGATATAAAGTGAATAAATTGTAATAAATAATAAATTAAAAAAGGGAAAAAAAGAAAGAAAAAATTAAAAAAAAAAGAAAATACCTTTAATTTCTCACTTCCCTGCATTGGATCCCTCATATCGTCTTATCCTGCATAGCATTGGCCTCTCCCATTCCTAGGGTCATCCATAGGCAAAAGTTAAATATTATAAGGCCAACACCTTCCTCTTCTGCCTGCAAATATCTTGGACAATCTTTGATCTTCTGAGATATTTTAAAATGCATTCTACTTTCTTCAAACTTTCAACAATGTACCCCATTTAATTATGTGGTTGGAAAAAAAAGTGATCATTGTAATTCCTTTTAATATGTTATCTATTCTTTTGGTCAGATAACATCATAGGTCTTCTGCTAAACAAATTACAATGGTTTCCTTTTTAACTAGAATTCCTAAAACTGTAACAATCAATACATCCATTAAACTATCTTTCTCATATTGTTCTTTTGCTATGCTCACACAGTATTTCTAGCACAGTTCTTGCCTATCTTGTCACACTGTATGTTATATAGTAAACATTTTCATTTATTTCTACCTACAGTCCTCTCAAGTGTTTTGTCATTTGCATAATTATTAATTGTCCTTAATGACTAACTGCAGGCTTCACTTGTCCTTCAAATTATGTGTAAATATATTTTCTTCATAATTGTGCATGCTCATCCATGTCTGAATTGATTGTCACGGCATCAGTCAGGTTGGAAAATGTGCTCAGTTTCTCTCGTATTTTTATGGTGAGAGGTGCAGGATATCAATAAAATTTTTGATATAATTTAAACCCATATTATGAATCTCTCAAAAGCAGTGGACATATGAGATAAATAATAAACTTTCAACAATGTACAATGGTTTCCTTTATAATTAGAATGCCTAAAACTATAACTTACAATCAATATATCCATTAAACCATCTTTCTCATAGTGTTCTTTTGCTATGCTCCAAAACCCTGAGCCAAAATACAATGTCCCTATTTTTCAGTTGTTTCGTAAGGGTTTTCATAAAGTAATGCAAAAGTAGCTACCATACAACCATTTCAAAACACATAAAGTTGCTTCATAAACATTTCATTTATGAGAAATAAAAAAAATGCTACTAATGAAAATATAGTCCTAACACATTAAATTTAAGGATAGAGATTTCAAAGAAAGAATCATGATTTTTTAAGTGTGTGTTTAACGAGCTCAGAATAGAAGGGACACATTGACTAGTCGGTAGCCTGTAATCACTAGACTTTATTCTAAAGCAAAATGCCTAAATGTATAAATGACAGTATGCCAATATTTTATTAGTTATATTGTTTAAATTTAAGACAAGCCACAGAGATCACAAGTATTTTTGCCATCTGACAGCTGTTTGCTAGCCTGTGGGAAATCAGCTCTTCATCAGATTCAAGCCATAAGTGAACAGATGGTCACACTAAAAAGTGACCATGGTGTTTATAAGTAATTGACATCCTTTCTGGGCAACTCAGCTGAGAAACTTGGGACTGATTTGCGTACTCAGACTAAAATCTCCAAAAGTTTAGAAAGAATCTCGTGGGATAAGAAATTATCACTCATGTGACTACTGAAGTTTTTAGAAAGGGATTTTTAGAAAGTAAACTTTGTTTTAAATAAGCATAGAATGAGTTCACAGCTTATGACCATTTGCTACTCACAAAATTATTTAGAATATTTAGTAGGAATTACTGAAAAGTAATAATACTCACTTAACTAATTTGTTACAACTAAAACAACATCTATTTTATAATTATATATTATTATAAACCTCTAGTTCACTCCACTTTATAAATCACTATACAACCAAGGCTGGTCCAGCCTTAACCACCAAGTGCTACGATAATTATAATACAACAATGCTTGATAAAAATATATATTGTTTTATCATATTAATCTTTGATAATTAGCATACAAATATTCAAAATACTAAAGCACCCACTTCTTTCCAACTTCTTAGTATCTTCCTAAATAAAAATTTGGTTTTCCAGTCAGTATGGACATGCTGGACAACTTTTACAAAGAAAATACCCTGTGGCCCATACAGAACACTAAATCAAATTCGGTGCCTAAGTCTTCTATGATAGCAATTTTGCATATAACCATTTGTCCTGAAAAATGTATTTTATTCTATTTTCTACTTAGTATTTTCCCAGAACAATGATTTTTAAAATATCACTACAAACAGTTTATATAGAATAAATAATTACGGAAGCAAATCTCATACTGGGTTTCCATGGAGTAACACATCTACACTTCCCAAGTGAACAAGGGTACGCAGAAAACTAATTAGTACTTCCCCTGATACAGACCATTTTATTAAAATAAAGAAAATTATCTTTTAAATTAATACACATACACATTTTAAAGCTAAAACTGATGTGAATTTGTGGTAAACAGATTTTTTTTAAATATTTTATTAATTACACTTTGGTCATTTTGTATGTGGTAAACAGATTTGTTGATCTAGTTTAAAAATGTATAGATTATCTCACATAATACTTTTGAAAAGGGATCTCCTTGTAGAAAATATATTTGGGGAATTACAGTTTTGTAAATCCTCTATAAAGTGTTTCTGATTTTGCAATAACTGTAAAGTTGTGCAAAAATATGTACTAAATGCCTCATCTTTCTCTAAATTTATGATTTCTTTGTTACTTAATTGGCATAAAAATGCTAGGTTTATTATGATATTTTCTTTTTCTATTTACTTTTTTCTTTTTCCTTTATCATTATTATTTATTACAATTTATTCACTTTATATCCTGGCTGTAGCGCCCTCCTCATCTCGTGGTCCCACCTTCCCTCCTATTTCCTTCCCTATGTCCCTCCTCTAGTCCATTGATAGAGGAGGTCCTTCTCCCCTACTATCTGGGCCTAGCCTATCAGGTCTCATCAGGACTGTCTGGATCCTCTCTCTCTTTGGCCTAGTAAGGCTACCCTATCAAGAGGAGGTGATCAAAGAGCTGCCCACTGAGTCCATGTCACAGACAGCCCATGCTCTCCTTACTAGGGAACCCACAAGAAGACTGAGTTGCCCATGGGCTACATCTGAGCAGGAGGTCTAGGTCCTCTCAATGCGTGGATTTTGGTTGATTCATCAGCCTCTGCAGGACCCCATGAGCCCAGAAATTTCGGCATTTATTTGTTTATCTATTTATTTATTTATTTGGCTCTGTTGGTCTCCTTGTGGAGCTCCTTTCTCCTCCAGGTCTTTCTATCTCCCTCTTCTTCCATAAGATTCCTTATATTCTGCCCAAAGTTTGGCTATGAGTCTCATCATCCAGTTCGATACCCTGATGGGTAGAGTCTTTCAGAGGCTTCCTATGGAAGGCTCCTGTCCTGTTCCCTGTCCTCTCCTACTACCATTGTCTGTCCTTTTTGCCCTAGGGAAGAGGCATAATCTTCATTCAGAAGGGCACACAGGATAAATTATTCATATTATATATGGAATATAAGAGCATGTTTTTTTTTTGTTACTCAACTCCAACAGGATTCTCATCACCTATCTATACTTACCCAACCTTAGGTTCTGATTCTCTCTCATAAATACAATCAGAAAATGCAAAGGCTCTGAAGCTCTTTCTTTTTGGAACAGACAATACTTCTTGTTATCCTCACTTTGGTTTATTTACTAAGTTATATAAGACCAGCTTTTCATCCCTTTACCTACACCTTATGACTTTAAGTAAGAATAAAATGTCATTTTTGTGAAAACAATAAATACCTGCCCTTGGGGACAAGGGGGTCCAGGTCACAGAGGAAGACAATGCAACCAGTCCTGATGAGACCTGTTAGGCTATGGTCAAATAGAGGGGAAGGAGTTCTTACTATTTCCCACTTCATTCATAAGATTCCCTGCACTCTGCCCAAAGGTTGGCCATAAGTCTCAGCATCTGCTTTGATACCCTGCAAGGAGGAGCCTTTCAGATGGCCCTCTGTGGCAGGCTCCTGTCCTACTCCCTGTTTTTCAGCTCCACACGAAGAGCAACAGAACCAAAAAATCTGGGCACAGGAGTCTTTTCTGAGACTGATACTCCAACCTCGGACCATGCATAAAATTAACCTAGAAACCCTGGACAGATTGACTACAATCAGAAGGAAAGGGAAGAAGACCTCCCCTATCAGTGCACTGGGAGAGGAGCATGGGTAGAGAAATGGGATGAAGGGTGGGATTGGGACAGGAGGAGTGGAGGAGTTACTGGTGGTATACAAAGTGAATAAACTGCAATTAATAAAAATAAAAAAAAATAAAATGGTCAGTTTTGTGGAAAGAAGAAAAAGATACCTATCCTGGACTGTAGGATATTGTATGTAGTAAAAATTCAGATAGAGTAAAGGGAGCCCTGTGTTATTCTGGTTAATAGTGTGCAGTGGAACGCAGAGGGGAACTCTCTGCTGAAGGTAGTGGGGACTGGGAGACGTTGCTGTGGAAATTATTGTGCATGGTAAAATCATCAATATAGTCAAAAAATAAAAGACCCCTTATAACTCCAAAAAATTTAAAATGGGTGCTTGTGTAAATAAACTACCATAAACATTGTACTTAAATGCTCTTAATCAAGAGTTTCCTACAAATACATAGTCAGGGTATCTAACATGGTATAATTCATATGCATTCTATCATCTTTAAATTTTGTTGTGATAACTATATAAATAAAACCATTGCCTTAACTTAAGTGAATTATGTATAACTAAAATCTAGCAAAATATTTTTTATGTATTTGGATAAAGAAAATATGTAATATGTATGTTATATTTTTATTTATATGTTTGTATATACAAAAGAGAAAAAAATTTTAAGGATATTGATGAAATTATCCTACTATAGAAACACTCATTCACCAGTAAAGACATGAAGAAAAATGTGCTTCATGGTAGTGATGATTGTTCTGATTTAGGAGTCCTGGGCACAGTCTCTTTCCAGAACAATTCAGTGTGATAACCGCAGTGGGTTTCCCAGAACACTATTGCATATAAGGCTCATGGATGAGGTTTCCAATGATGGGTGCTTCTAGGGGAATTCATTTGCCAGCCTGCCTGTGGGTGCACAAATGCCCATGGGCCCAGACCCTGAGCACCGCCAGCACCACTCAGAGGCTGGGGTTTCAGCACAGCACAGAGCCCTCTATTCATATTTATGAACTATTTCTTCATTAAAATGCAAATTGATATTTCCTCTCGCACATTAATATTGTCACACACAAAAACAAAACAACAAGATAAGAATGCCAAACATAGAATGGATGATTAATACAAAAATGCTAAAAAATACTAGTATCTCATATTTCTCTTATATGTGCATATTAGTTTTTTTAAGTTTTAGACAGGTGTTTTTCAAACAGAATAGTCACAGTGGTTAGTTAGCTAGTAAAAGACCATGGAGAGGAGGGGATCTTCCGAAGAGGAGAAGGTGGAGTGTTGTGTTATAAAGAGATAAGCGGGAACCAAAAAAGGAGAATTAAATATGGAATGAGTGAGAGAGCAGAAAAAGAAAGGACTGCGTGGAGGCACAACTAACAGTAAAGGCCTTTTGGGAAACTCTGTGGAAACCTATGACGGTAGAAGTTCACACAAACACACATATGTATGCACACACGATTTAAATGAAATGGAGTCACGGTATAAACAGGGTGACAATGCCTTAACTGGTACCTTATTCAGCCAAGAAAATCTCTCACTGGCCAAGGTTTTCATTGCCCTCTCCAAACACCACAAGCTGTCATCAACGTTAACGTTTGCTACTCACAGTCGTATAGAAAGGATCTATCTATTGCCGAAGAGAATACTTTTTTGTAACATCATTATAGCATTTTCAGCTTAAATCTCTTATCGTCTTAATCTTCCTATTTTGCTTGAACACTCCCCTCCTCAGACTCCTTATGATAGATCACATTTCTCCTTTTGCTCTCTTTCCTTCCCTAACAACTTTGCTCTCTCCTCTAAATCTCCTACATATAAATTGCTTTATATGTATGTATAGACGAATTTTAACCCAGCAACTTGGCTACTCCGGCAAAAACACATACAAAGACCTAAGTCTGTGTGATCCAGCTGGAATACTGACACTACTCTACCATATATCATTATTCCCTCTGGCTAGAATACAGACATGCCCTCGGTACATAACTGTAATCCTAAAATTGAGATACAGACAAAGTGACCAATTAGAGAAAGATTTGACAGAAAGAATCATAGAAAGGATATGCCCAACTCCCATGAGGATACAAAAGAGTAGCTACTAAAGAACAGTGCAGGACTTTGCAGCCAGCCCTGAAGATACCTGATAAAACAGGCTCAAATGAAAGGGGAGGAGGTCCTCCCCTATCAGTGGACTTTAGAAAGGGGCAGAGAGGAGACCAGGGAGGGAGTGTGGGGTTGGGGAGGGAATGAGGGAACAGGATACAGCTGGAACACAGAGTTAACAAAATGTAACTAAAAAGAACAATAAAATTATGAAAAAAAGAACAGTGCCAAGAGGACAATACAGAGCAGTACAGTAAAGAATACTGTAGAGTTTTGCAATCAGTACAGTGCAGTGCAGTTCAAATGTGTTTGTTACAGGCAGTTCAGTGAGGTTCAGTTTGAGGGTTCAAAGGCAACTTTTCAAACAGTGACACTAAGAGAAGTCAGTTTGAATCAGTCAGCTCGGAAAGCAGTTTTGAGCCAGAACAGTAGAGTTGAGCCAGATGTGGAGAGTTCATAAAGAGCTAGAAAGGTTAGTTATGGCTATCATCTCATCCCCTCATCTAAGGAAATAAAAGCAACAATACGTTTTAGTGGTTCGGCCTCTACACACACTCATGACCATTTATATAAATACATAAACAAAATTTTTAAGTTTGTGTTTATATAGGAGAAAAGAACACGCAATTAGTTTTGTTCTGAGCCTAGAGTATTTTCTTTAATACAATACTTTAAAAATCATAATTTTTTGAGTAAAATTCGGTTGAATATATGTTCCACGTTTTCATTATCATTTATTTGTTGATGGCATCTTCACCATTCCCTTACATTTGTGAATCAAACAGCAATAAATATAGATACGAGAGTATTCCTATGCTGGCTTGTGGGTGTGTGTCTAGGGGTGGCACAGCTTGGTCATATGGTTGTTTTATTTTTAATTAACATTTATCATATCTATGTTTTGTGTATGAGGAAGGTACACATACGATTGTGTGTATCAGGAGGTCAGAAATAACTTAGGGGGTCCAGTTGTCTCTTTCAGTGACTGTCCTGGAAATTGAACTCAGCCCTTCAGGATTGAGGACTGGCACTTCTACCTACTTAATAATCTCACTGGCCCTTTTAAAAATTGTTTTGAAAACCTCCATTCTGACTTCAGCTGAGATCAGAATCTTTCTATATTGTTACAATGTGCTCAGTCTAAAAGTATTAGAATTTCAATTCATTAAAAGTCAAGCATAATCAGGATTTACATTCATTAAATTTAGATTCTACTGAGTGCCTTTCCTGTAATTTCTTTTCAAATATAGAATCTGTACTAGTTTATGTCTTACTAAAAAGAAATAATGGTTTCTTTTCTCCCAAATCCCTCCTCTATATTTATTGCCAGTTCTCTTCCTGAAATCCATTCTGAACAGGGAAATGTCATCTCAAAATAATTTTATTTTACAGTTCCTTAATGGTGCAGGATGTAAAGGACTGTTTTGAAGTATTGATTCACTTTTTTTTCTTCATTTTTCTGAAATGGTCTTAGATGATAGGAGTCTGTCATTCCTATATTCAATTGCATGCAAGTTATTGGGAAATGAGCA
>REGO01001222.1:141189-155819 GCA_010120015.1 Rhombomys opimus
AGGAAGAAGAAGAAAGGAAGAGAAACTGAAAAGTTGAGTCCAACTGGGTTTTGAGGGAGAAAAAAATATTCACATACATAGGAATTGTGAGATATTTGTTAGAGTATTTAAATGTTTAAATGATGACAGGCTGGGTAAGTCAACAATGGCTGTCCAGAGGCTGGAGAGTGAAGGAAGTCTGTAGTTTCTCAGTCCCAGGAGCTGGAAGCATCAAATAATAGTAACCAATGACACATACTTGTATGAAGTTGGATGCACAAAATGTCCTTGGGTGTCTCAAGTCCTGGGGCACACGCAGCAGACATAACTAGTGAGTGCGGTTTTGCTGAATTCCTGTTTTACCTTTTATTTTTGCTTCACTCAGCTTATTAGGTACTACTGCCTGTTTCTGCTTTTTTTTTTCTCCTCCTCTCTTTACCCACACACTTGACAATAACTTAGGAAACACTTTAATTGACACATCCTGAAGTGTGCTATATCAATTTTCCTGGCATCTCTCAGTACAGCTACACTGATAAGCAAAATGTATCAAGGCAATATAAAACCACGAACAGAGTATAAAACTTTCATGGAGTCTCTCAGTACAGTTACAATGATAAGCAAAATGTATCAAGGCATTATAAAAACATGAGCAGAGTATAAGGTATTAATTAAACATGACATATAAATATGTATATTTTAGATTTTAAGAACATAGTATGCTAATTTGTTAGTAATCGTGGAAATTTGGTCAATATTCTATGGAAATCTCTAAAAGTGATGTGGCATAAACTATTCTAAAAGAAAGTTTTGTTAATTTGGGGGAAATGTGTATCAGAACTAATTATATTCCAAAAGCATGATAAGTTTTGATAAAATATGAATATAGACTGTTTTACATTGTATCCATTACCTAAAAAGAATATATAGCTGTGTATTGTGGGCTATTCACATAAAAATATCATAAATACAGCACAATAGTATTATTTTTTCAATGTAAATAATATTTACAATAGCACAGAAATTGCTACTAAGTTCAATCACCCAACAGGGGATGGAAGCAGATGCTGAGACTCAGGGCCAAATTTGGGCAGAGCTCAGGGAGTCTTATGGAGGAAGAGATGGAGGTATTGGACATGGAAGGGACAGGAGCCCTACAAGAAGACAAACAAAACTAAAATATCTGAGCCCAGGGGTTCCTGTAGAGACTGATGCACCAAGAGAGGACCAAGCATGGAGAGTACCTAGACCCTCTGCTCAGACTGACAGCTCAGTCTCCATGAGGATCACTGAGTGAGGGGAAGAGGGGCTGCCTTTATGAACTCAGTTAACTGCTCTTTGATCACTCCCTCCTGATGATGCAGCCTTGGCACTGAAGAAAAAGAAACAAACAGTCCTGATAAGACTTAACAAACTATGGGCAGATGGTAATAGTGGAGAACTCCCCCTTTCAGTGGACTAGGAGAAGGGAATGAGGGGAAGAGGGAGAGAAGGTGGACCTGGAGACATTGAAGGAGAGGGATTCAATTAGGATATACAATGAATAAATTGTGAAGAAAATTAGAAATAAAACAGAGATAAAACTATTAAAATTATACCTCAAATATAAAAAAATGTGTTAGTGCCACAGTAATTGAAATTCAAATAAAATTGAAAGAATAAAAACCTTTGAAAGCAATAAGCTTATGCATCCTCCATGAATATCATACAAGGCTCAAAGAAAACTAAATTGTCACAACATAGAAAATATTTCATGGTTTACCTATTCAAAGAGAATACTGCCATATTTATTTTATAAGCTATGATAATTCATAGTTACATCTTCAACAAAAATGCAAGTATTAGAATTGTTAGGTTATAACTTCCTAATGGAAAAGAAATAAAATTTCTCATAGGCCAACAATAATGGAACAATTACTAGCATACACACGCAAAGTTATATCATAGAGCAATTGAGAGGATATAATTAGCAAGGGGATGGGAGGGAGTTTCAAAGTTAATGGTTAGAAAAAAAACGGATATGAATGCAAGAAAATATCTTGTTCTACTTACATAAAACTTCACTATGCTAACTTACTCTTTGGTTAGAGGCGTTCTTATAAAGAAACTTCAGTGATGGTGTTATAAAGTATCCAAGAAAGTCGGTAAGTCATGCCTAGATCTCGTCAATGATTTAAAACATTTTATATAAGTGTGAGTGAAGTATAGATGTAGTTCAGAATCTGTAAATATGATTCTTCTTCGCATTGGAAAGCACTGTGATAACACCACAAACTCCGGGAACAAATTCAGGTATATTACAACAGACTCACAGTCTCACGGTTTGGTGACACCTGATCCTTTCCTCATTTTTACCTTAGAGTAGCTTTGATTTCTTTTCTTAAGCCCAAAATACCAAGTTGCTCTCGTTCACTTTTAGGTTAGCCCAGAAACCCCATCTAATCTTTCTCCTCAAACTTGTGCAATGTTCTTCAGCATTGTTTGTTCAGCTTAAAGTTTTTCTATTGGTCACGAGATGTCAATAATACATTTTAAAATCAGAAATCTGTTAAACTAAAGTGACCTCGATGGCTACGTAGCAGTCCACTGGGCACATGTTGTGTATGCGCATGCCTGAAGAATATAAACGATGATAGTCCATTATCAATGTACAGTGTGTGTGGAAAGAAATTATGCCATTTTTACATTCATTCATCTCATTAGGTTCATCTAACAGGCTGATTATAGAAATTGGCTGCTGTGAATAATGCATCAGTCATCACAAAGGTGCTGTGTCTCTGGAGTAACTTTTCATTCTCTTGGCTAAATACTGAGCGATGCTCTACCCAGATCTACAGCAGTTCTGTTTTTATTTTTTTTAAAGGGCCAGAACACAGATTCCAATTTAGAGATTCCCTCAAAACTCAACTAGCATTTTTTTTTATCTATCACTAATTTTGTGAGCTTAAAATCACGACAAGAATAATCTGGAATCCAATGTTGTTTTGGTATATCTTCCTAATATCTACATTTTACATGTATGTTCCTTTTTATAAGTGTATGTTCAGTTCGCTTGATCATGTATTGATTAGATTATTTTTTCTTAGGATGTTAAATTTTGTCTCTTTTTATATTTAGGTTGCATGACTCTTATCGAATCAACACATTTTAGTTGATACATGAAGGCAATATATGATTATAAAATAATAAAGACATAAAAATCTCAAACTATGCCATAACAGAAATATTTAATGGTTATTAAAATATTTATATTAATGTTATTTATATTTTATTTAATCTTTTCTTTACATAACACATTTCTATTTTTTCAGATTTAGAATGCTGTTACAAAGAACCAAGAAATGTTATGATAAATCTATGTATAATTATCGTATATTTCAATATGTATGCCAGGAAAGCTTCTAGTTCTGCTGTTTTCAGTTAAAATTTTGAGGTAGAAATGAGAATAATATATAATAAATATAGTAAAAAAGTTTGGCTCTTCCCTGCTTTAGGATATCTCTTCCCTTTATTTCCTTTGCTACCCAGAAGCTGTTTAACTACATGCAACACCATATTTGCTTGCTGCTCTCATTTTCTAACCTATTGGATGTCTATACTGATGATCATAACCTACTCTAGTATCTTGAAAAGTTTTGCCTACACTTTTTTCTACTATTTTCTAAGCTCCAGGTCTTGCCTTGAGGTCTTTGTCAGTTTTTAATTGGATGCTGTACATGTGAAATGTGAGATTCACATTTCAACCTTCAGTATGTTGACATCCACTTTTTACAACATTGTTAAGGAGGGTATCTTTTCTGCCGTGGGTGCCATTATTCCTTATAAACACATCCACATTTCTTTCTCTTGATTTTTATATGAATTTTTTAACTTTCTGAATGTAATGCATCACTCATAGATACATTATTGTGTTATTGAATTGAAAATACAAACAATGAAAATAATGTAAGAGAATAGAAATTAATACAGAAAATACTACATATACCATTTCAGAGATTTGTCAAGGATGTAAATTGTTCCATGCTTCCTTTGAAATATTTTATGTTCCAAGGAGACCAACAAAACAAAACAAAATGCTGGGCACTGAGGGGACTGTAGACCCTGATGCATTAACTGAAGACCATACATAGAGATGACCTAGACCCCCTGCTCAGATATAGCCAGGAGACAGCTCAGTCTCCATGTGGGTTCCCTAGTAAGGGAAGAAGAGACAGTCTCTGACATGAACTCAGTTGTCTGGTCCTTGATCACTTCTGCTTGGTGTGGCAACTTGAAGAGGATCCAGGCCGTCCTCATAGGACCTGATAGAATAATGGAGGAGGACTTCTCCTATCATTGAACTATAGGAAATGGATAAGGGAGGAAGAGGGAGGGAGAGGGCTGCAACTGGGATACAAAGTGAATAACTTGAAAATACTAATAATAATGTTAATAAATAAAAATACTAAGAGATAAAAAAGAATATTTTTAATTCTAATAAATACACAAAAGGTATTTATCATTGTAATTTTTTACATTATATTATGGAAAATGTTAAAACCATTAACGCATCGGTTTGCATTTTATATTGTCATGGTTTGGCTACAAAAAAATTACTGATGTAACCAGTAATTAGTGTTATACATTTCTTAAAAAATCAAGAAACATAAAAATTGTATTCCTTCTAAAGACCTCAAATAAATTGCTATGTTTCCATTCCTCATTTCTATTCAATCATTCCCCAAGTCTCCTACTTTGTACCAAGGCTACCTCTTTCTAACTTCATCACATGAATGTGACTGCTCTCATCTGTGTCCTTATGAAGACATCTGTGATTATATTACACCCATCTGGAAAATCTCCATCCCACAAACCTTTAATTACTTGCATCTGCAAAGTCACTTCTACCTGATAAAGAAATATTAACACATTCTAGTAATTAGGGTTCAGTAACGGTTTGTGGCTTATTATTCAACCGAACACACATTGCAAATATTTTAGTGTTATCAAATTATTTACCTGCATGTTCTTGTAATAGATGCATTTTCAAATACCTACAGTGGCTTAATAATACTTCAAATATAATGTCTTTATAGTTTCATAATTATTTTCCTGTATTTGAATATTTGCTCTTTTGGAATATGCTCATGAGTATTTTTCAGTTCATGTTCCAAAATCAATTTTGCTGAATATATTTAAAAGTGTGGGTATCTTACCTGTAACTTGATCAGTCTTAAATACAAATTGTCCATGAAGCTGTTAACCAAATCTTCTGTTGTTTATTCTATTTTATTTTTCACCCAAAACTCATATCACCTCTCTGCCTCTTTTTCTTTCATCTGATTGGCCCTGCAGCCTTGTTATTAAAAAGAAATTCTCACACGACTTCAATTTTAATCACCTCACATTTGCAGGTAGAGAGATAACAAACTAGATCTCTCTCCTGTTATTTCTGGCATCCAGAGATATGGCAAAGGACTTCCCAGGCTCTATCCAACAGCAAGAAACTCTTTGATTTCAGGGTCTTCACTTTTCTAGTTAGACTATCTATTACTGTAATAAAATACTGTAATCAAAGCAGCTTTGGGAGGAAAGAGTTTATTTCATTTTATAGCTTATAATTCCATCACCTACCAAGGCTAGAGCAAGAACACAGTGCAGAAACCTGGAGGCTGGGAGTGGAGCAGAAGCCAGGGTGCAGTGCTGCTTCCTAAATTGCTTGCCACGGTTTACTCAGCCTGAGTTCTTATAGCCCTTCCTGATTTCAATACCATAACCACCAAGGAGACTTGCACATACAAAGTTTGGCTGTCAGTGTGAGGCACCACTACAATACCTCCAGAGCATAGCTACTGCCATCTGTTTACTGTGTGCTGGATATGAGAAAACACTTCCCCGCATAATTTTACCTCAATGATACTAAACTTTTCATAATTGCTACTAATTTCTTAGCTCCAGATGACCATCATCAATGGTCCCAGCAATGCAAAAATATTAATTCAGTATTTCTGGTCTCTTGTTAATCACAGTTTATTTCTTCAACTCCAGGTAACCAGAACCACAGATTATCAACTCAAAATAGCAAATGACACTAATAGTCTCTAAGTGACTTGAAACTTTCCTGTGGAACTTCACAAGTCAGTATTCTGTCTTTTGTACTGCTTTCTTCTTTTAATGCATATGTAAGCATCCTTTTCTAAGCTTTTTTTTTTACAATCTATTTATTGTATTGTATATCCCGATTGAAGCCCCTCCATCAAATCCTCCCAGTTCCCCCTACCTCTTCCCACCTATTCTTTTTCCCTAGTCCACTGAAAGGGGGAGTTCTTCTCTTCTCTTCTGCCTCTGTATTGCTTTCAACATTCAAAGAAACAGTTTGTTTGTTTTTTTTAACTTTCCTACAGTAAAGCTCGCCAAGCTTTGAAAAGTCGAAGACTTTTCTTCTGTCCCAAAGTCTCTTTCCACAATATTCTCACAAAAAGCCTGGACAAACCTGTCACAGCCATACCCTTCTCAAGGTAACAACTTTTGTGTTAGTTACTGTTCTGTTGCTCTAAAAGTGAAGAAACACATGACCAAAACAACTTGGGAAGAAAGATAAACTTCAGTTTTTGGCTATATTTGTGTATGGACAAAAAAAAATGTAGAGGTTCCATTCCAAACATATAGTATTGAAAGGAGTGCTAAGTATGACTTCTTCCTGGAGGGACAATTTCTATACAGAAAGTTGATAGATGTTTTTACTGTACAGTTAAAGAATGGGTATCAGATACTTGTAAGTCAACATTCTCTGAAATACTACATAACTGAGGTAGAAATTACTTCAGTAATTTCCAAGTAACTCCATTTCTATTTATGATTCCTGTTGTATTGATGTCTTATTTACAATATAATGAATGACTGAGTACTGTCATAAGGCATAATCATAAAATACGTTTATTGTATATCTCAAATTAGCTCCTTCTTAAACATAATACTCTCTTCAACTAGTATCCAAGCCCATTTTAGTTTCAGTGTGAGGTTCAGATACTTAAGATAATTGTTTTAAGATAATACTATATTAAGATAATTTGTTTACCTTAGTGGTACTTCCCACTAAAAGCTTCCAAGTTTCTGGTTGCAATGTCCTCCTCTGTGGCCTAGCAAGGCTGCTCCTCCCTCGGGGGAGGGGAAGTCAAAGAGCCAGCCATTGAGTTCATGTCAGAAATAGTCCCTGTTTCCCATACTAAGGAACTCACTTGAATACTGAACTACCATGGGAAGATACCTGATAAGCTAGGGTCAGATGGAAGGGGAGGAGGAACTCCCCTACCAGTAGACTTGGAAAGAGGCAGGGAGGAGATGAGGAAGGGAGGGTGGGATTGGGAGGGAATGAAGGAGGGGGCTATGGCTAGGATACAAAGTAAATAACCTGTGATTGATATAAAAAAAAACTATTAAAAAAAAAGAAAACAGTTTCCATAATTAAACTAATTCTGGAATAAAAATGATGAAATTTTAATTGTGTGTGTAGGTGTCTCACTGGGAAGTAAGGGAAGTTTGGTAAAGGTGAATTTAAACACTAATAACCTTGAAACAGAAATCTTAGCTGATACGACAGTGAGTTTGGGGTTAATAATGGCTGCTCATAATTTTCTCATCTCATTCAAGGGTTCAAAGGACTGAGGCAATTATTTGTTATTTATTTTTGGCCAAATTGGCTTTCTTCCATTGTCAACAATTATGGATAAGAATTTACTTATGAATTACCACAAAAAAATCCTAGAGAAACAAGGCTCCTATCTCTGAAAGATTTGAAGCAACACCTACACCTACATTTGACCTATATTATAATCAATTCAAGTTTGACCTCTGAAGAAATGCTAAAATTTATAGGAATGAATTTCATAAATACCCACCTGAGAATACAAAATTGAAGAACATTTAATCCAATTGCCCATACTTCAGGAGTAATCCCATTTTGCTCTGAAATTATGCATTATTCATATTGGCTTTCAAATTTCTTTGGATGTCACATTTTTAAAAGGAATACAAATAAGGCTTTAGGGAGTTTTATCATGAAGCCATTTGTGACAGAGGCAAAATGTGAGGCAGTATAAACCAGAATATATGACAGCTGTCCATACCAGTGGGATACTGATAGTTACAGCATTTGTTGAAGTAAGGCTGAGAAGACTTGTTTAGTTAAAATCTATCTGAATCCAAAATAGAATTAATAAGGAAGGATCAATATTTTATACCATGTGGTCAATATACTAGATAGAGTTGTTATATGTTTACTAAAATTCTTGCTGTTATTTGTGGCAAAAAAAAATGCAATCTTTGAGGCAACTAAACTACAAAAGAGTATCAAATGGCTTCACTTCTCTGATACTCATGCCTTTGTGTAGTATCTTTTCATTCAGAGAACATAAGAACATCTATAGGAAAATAAGAAAATAGAGCCAATGCCTTCTGTTACTAAGTTATCAAATCCATTATGTGTCAAATCACTTGTTCCAGAAGAAGCTAGCCACAATTCTATGAAGAAGCTCATTGACAAGAAAATTTACATCGTGTGGAGAGGCCTTGGCTAAAAAAACTTAATTATACCATTGTCATGTCTTCAGATGACATCAACAAGTCTCTCTAAAGACACTGAACCATCGAAATTGTCTCATTTCATAGATGCCCATTAACTCTTATACTTTGAAGTAATTTGAGAAACAGCAATAGCTAATGCAACTAGTATGTTAGTAGTGCCATGTCTATTTATCAAAATGTACTAATGCTTGTTAGGTTTACAAAGACTGAACTTAGCAATCACCAAGTTCAAACTCTTAAGTCTTAAATCACTTCATTCCCTTAGAATATTGGGGACACTTACATTGATACCCTAACCTTTTTATTTTCATTTGTTTTCAGTTTTATTTTGATTGAAGATTTAACTTGAATCCTCTCCTATTTTGACTTCTCTGACAAATTCAGCATAACATCGAAAAAATAAACAAAGATTAAAAGAATATGATTTAATCTCATTTGTCTAGAAGGAAATATTGCTCCTGCTTTTCGATACTGCTGAAAGAAGAATCAACCCTAAATATTAATCCATCTGGTACCACTGAGTTCCTGAAAGTAGAAGTATAATAATTACTAAATATCTAAACTACATATACTCTTTATTTTTTAATTTTATTTTTTTTCTTATCAGTTACATTTTATTAACTCTGTATCCCAGCTGTATCCCACTCCCTCATTCCCTCCCAATCCCACCCTCCCTCCCTCATCTCCACCCTGCCCCTTTCCAAGTCCACTGATGAAGGGGGACCTCCTCCTCATTCATCTGATCCTGTTTTATCAGGTATCTTCAGGACTGGCTGCAAAGTCCTCCTCTGTGGCCTAACAGGACTGCTCCTCCCTTGGGGGGTGGGGAGGTCAAAGAGCCAGCTACTGTCCTAACTAAATCTGCTTTTGAACATGAAAAAATGTTTAAGAAAATTGCAAGAAAGGAAACAGAACTTTACTGGAGGAAAGTACTGGGAAATGATGTAGTTATATAACATTTTCAAATATAAAAGTGTAATATTTAAAATTAAAGAAAATAACTTTTTGTTACATGAGAAATTGTCCACTGGAATAAACATTTGGAAATTTCGGGAACTCTGCATTGCCTTAAGATTTTTTTCAACAGTAACAATGGCATGTTACTGTCACAAGTTGAGAAGAACAGGACATGCAAACATAATAAAATTATAATATTTGTGAGGAAGAATACAACCTACGAAATATGTGATCAAATGAAAGTGTACCTCCAAAACCCTGCCTGCATAATGATTTGTTTCATTTAGAAACCCACCTAAAAACCTAAAAAGTGACAACTGCCAAATAATGATTAGTTAACATTTATTGAAAAGACTAAATGAAGAAGGAAATGAGTGAACTTTTTATCATCTCCAGCATATAAGAATGAGCAGTTTCCCCATACAAGACAACTTTAGTGGTTTCTTTAAGAATGCTAAAGGGATCTGAAAAATTTGGTTTTGAGCCAACTAAAAAAACAAATAATAAGCTTACTGGATAACATATGTCAAATGCCTAACAGTATAACTACTCTTAATAACGTTTATTTGAGAGGAAATGAACATAGACATAAGTACCACAAAGTAAGTGTGTCAAGTAGGACAATATTAATTGATTGGGATACATGTAAATATCTCAGGTTTTTCTCTAGTCATACAAAACAGGTGAACTCAAGACATTTTAATTATAGTTAATAATTCATATTGATATAATATTTTTAGTTTTATGAAGAAATTTTATTTGGTGAAAAAAGGATGATATTGTTAAAGGATATTAAAAACTATTGTGAACACCTGCTGGGAGGGTATTTAAATACTTTTCATGGAGATTTTTAACATATTAAATTATTAAATATATCTTTATTTTTCTTTCTTCCAATACTAAACTAAGCTTCCAACTTCAGTTTTTTAAATGTTGCATTTTGTAGCATTGTTTTTTTATAACATTTTCTTGTTAAAATGATTATCAGAGAGAATTAAATAGATGTAGCAGAGTTACTAGTATCTGAAGGCATAGTAACATTATGAATTTTACACTGTTTGATTTCTTAGTAGCCCATACATTCATCCTTTTAAGTATTTAAGAAGCTAGGCACAGAGGAGGATATGGCAGCCAGTCCTGAAGAGACCTGGTAAGCTAGGGTCAGATGGAAGGGGAGGAGGACCACCCCTATCAGTGGACTTAGAGAGGGGCAGGAAGAAGACAAGGGAGGAAGGGTGAGATTGGGATGGAATGTGGGATGGGGCTACAGGGATACAAAGTAAATAAGCTGTAATTAACATATAAAAAATAAAAATAAATTAAAAAAAGTAAAACCTAATATGATGCAGGCAGATAAGCATTTTAGATCAAAGGGGTTATAGTTGGTGAAACAGTGGCACAAACATTGTCTGAAGAACCAACCACTATCTAATTGAATTTTAATTCTGATTCCATGTGTAGAACCTATCTGTAATACTGATCAGATGGCCAAGAATCTGAGACTAGATAGTCCAGTGACCTAGGGGAAGAACAAATACTATTCCTCTCATAAAGGACTGTAGCAATAAAATGAATCCTAACAGCACTCTGCTATACCCATAGATCAGTCTCTCATTCACCCATCAACAATAAAGCTTTCTACTGCAGGAGATGGATACCCCAACCAAGGACAATGCATGGAGAGAACATAAAATCCAGGCTCAGATGTAGCCAATAAACTCAGCATCCAGGTGGGTTCCCCAGTAAAGGGAGCAGGGGTTTTCTCTGGCATGATCTCAGTGACAGGCTCTCTGATCACCTGGCCCTGGGGGTGTGTAGCCTTGCCTGACCAGAGAGGAAGACAATGCAACCAGTCCTGATGACACCTGATAGGCTAGAGTCAGATAGAAGGGAAGGAGGACCTTCCCTATCAGTGGACTAGGAGAAGGGCATAGGGGGAAAAGAGGGAGGGTGGGATTGGGAGGAGATGAGAAAGGGGCCAGGATACAAATTGAATAAATTTTAATACATGATAATAAATAAAAACTTTAAAAAAGAGTAATAGGAGTGATAACTTGGGCTAAGACAAATGAAATGGAAAAAGACAGTGACTATGAGAAACTGCAATAGCTGCATACTGTGGAAGAATGAAATTGGAAAAAAAAAAAAAAGTGTGTGATAGAAAGCCCTTGAGTTAAGACAAGGCCTTCAATGTCACTCAAGGGGAAAAAAATTATACCACTATACTTCCAAATCACTACCAAACACTCCAGATGCTTAAAGTCTTTATGCCCCTAAGTGACTGACCTAACTAAAATACATTAATTCCATTGCAGGCAATCCTGATAAAACCTGATAAGCTAGGGTCAGATGGAAGGGGAGGAGGACCTCCTCTGTCAGTGGACTAGCAGAGGGGCATAGGGGGAGATGAGGAAGGGAGTGTGGGATTGGGAGGGAATAGGGGAAGGGCCTCAGCTGGGATACAGAGTTAATAAACTGTAATTAATATAAAAAATTAAAATTATAGAAAAAAAGAAACAGTAGGTAGGGTTAAAAAAAACAACCAAAGAAAAATCATTTTGATTTAAAGGGGAGATATGGAATGGATAATTCTCTAAATACATGTGGTTACAAAAATGGTTATTCCCTATTGAGTGCTAGTAATAAGTACATTTTCACAGGTTGACAGAGCTTTGGTAGTCACTAATATTTGATTTAATTATTGTTTTTTAGTAAAAAATATACATGAGATTTTGTCTTATGCCATTTGCTCACTGGCTTTTTAAGCACTGCTGTTTCTCCCACACTTGTAGAAGATTAGTATTTCACAAATTGCATTACAAAACACCTCATACATGCTTAAGCATTAGTGGTAAGTAAAATAAAAAAAACAGGGGCCATAATTCTTTCTGGTTTTTTGTTCAGCATGTGTAGAGGTAAAATTAGAATGGTGACACTCATGAATAAAATTTGCAGGTTCTGTGAGAAAATGTTACACTACTTCTAAAAAAAATTTCAGAGATTCATACAGAGAGTAGGTAGATTTTTATTAGTCACAACAGGGTAGAATATTCTCCAGTAACCCACTAACACGTGCGGAATTTCCAAAGCTTAGCCATAAAACATAACAACAATAGTGTTTATTTTTCTGTAACTGGAAATCTGTTGTACACTTGGAACACATCCAGATCAACAGCTTTCTCGGCAGAGAGTCAGTGATCCGGGAGGACAGAATCGACACCACATTCCAGCTAAATCAGCTGTAATAGATGACCTCCTCAACTAAAGTCGCAGAGAACATTAAAGGGGGAAATCAGCACTGAAAACTAAATGGTTTTTGTCTAAGAAAAGACACACCGTTAGCCGTTCATAGCCAGCGTCTAATTATGAACAACTTTAAATAGTGTGAGAGATGAAAAGAGAAGAAAGTATGGCAACGTATTTATGCTTGGCTTTCATGTGTACAAGAGAGAGATACCTAGACTGATACAGGCTATTTACCTGAATCTATCAATTTTATGATTAAAATATTAAATATTTAACATTAATATATTAATAGAGTTTTAGAATATATTCAAGAAATACAATCTTTCGGGTAACAATGATAAAATTTCCTTCTTTTTGAGGAACTAAGAGAAAGGTTACATAGATTTAACACTTTTTATTATCTCTGTTTTTATATAACGGTTTGTCTTTGATAAAATTTTCTGTAGATGAAACTCAATTCATTTATCAAATACCAATTTTTTTCCCTAAGGGGTTTTGATTTGTATAAAGATTTCATGTATGTTAATTCTTAATTATTAGCCTTAGCTATGATTATGTTCAGATAAAAACGGATAACATATTTCTAGAAAATGGTTCTTTTAATTAAACATAAACCAGTCTTTGAGCATTAACCACACTGTTTTGTTCTGAGTTTACTATAACTGAAGCATATTCTGAAAACTTTAGTGTGTACTGTCGCTTATTGTTCCATGACTGAGTTAAACAACGGTAAACCTAGCTGTGGAATTATCTGGAATATGTAAATAATTTGACATGTGATCCAAAAGTCCACCAGCTTTCCATCATTTACAATAACATTTATTATTTATTATTCTATATTTGTATTTGGTGACAGAAACGAATTTCATACCTATAAAGGGGTCTTATATAAAATTCCTTCAGCATTAGTAATTATCATCCGGCAGAGTTATTGAAGGAGAAAAAAAGGAGCACAGTTAGAAATCCAACAGATAATAAACTTTAAAGAGCAACAACAATAATAAAACACAAACAAACCCCACAACAGTAGCACACATTCCTTTAAGGAAAAGTAACAAAATAAATCCACAAAGCTAATGTGACCCGGGTATTCGATGAGTCGGCTAAGCAGCCAAGAAATTCAATGGCTGAATGCTTCACTGGCTCTACCAGTCAGTGGGCAGGGCAGAGCACATAAGTCAGACTATCACCTGCTGACTGTATGTGGTACCTGTACAGGAGCCATCTACGTTCCTACTGATAAGTGATTAGCCCCACGTAGCAGGCTCGTTCAGCAGGACTCTAGTGGCTAAACTAATTAAACTGTAGGTGCCCTACATTACCTGCTACATGAATTCCAGCTGCACCTTTCCTTAAGAGAGTCAAGCTCTTGACTTCTGGGCCATAAAGGATGCTTTTTACATATCATAACGAGAAAAAGAATGCTGTCTACACCTCAAGGATGCCTTTAAAGCTATTTATACTAACAACTGTATTATATTGTCTTTTGAAATGGTGGCAAAACTATAAAATAAAATCAGCTAATTGCTCAAGCATTTTTATTACTGTCTATTTTATAGAGCTTGTTTGTACTAGGTGCCCTTTCTGTTTTGGCACTAAACACCCTGGAAATAAGATGCTATTGAGTCAATAATTCATGTAATTATATCTTTATTCACTAATTCTCTTGTTCTTTTAACTCCTTATAATACATGCAAATGTTGTATACTTATAAAAATGTAATTAGAATGCAAATAATTTTAACAACTAGAAAAAAATAAAGCTGATAATGGGTTAGGTCCATTATTTAATTTTATGTATGTATGTATGTATTTGTATTTAGTTTTTGTTTTAGAGTGTGCATATGTGAAATGACATACAACTTGCAACTTGCAAGAATCAGTTCT